>JAHESH010000092.1:0-115488 GCA_020826765.1 Teratosphaeria viscida
ACGCACCTTGGCCATCCGCGGGACTATTATGCTGAGGCTGTTGTTGGTTGGTCCTGGGTGGCAGATCGGGCGCTTGCTCGTGCTCGTGCTCAGGCTCAGGCTGGTATGCTGGGATGGTCATCTGTTCCTTGTTGAAGTCTGCCATCGTTTGACCTCGTAGTACGCGATCAAGGGTGGTGTCAGGCAGGAAATGCGCGGCGGATCTTTGTACTTAATCTTGGTTCTTTATGGTACTACTGCTGCTGTCGCGTTCCCGGCACCTGGCTCCTCCATGATGACGTCGTGGCCGAGTTGCGCATGTCGGCGTGCGTGTCGCATGGTCGCGGTGGAAGCCCGCGAACGCATCAATACTTGGAACCCGGACACTCATGACTCTCATATGCAAGTTTTGTAGTCGTGGTCCGTCAAGTCGCAACCTTGGAAGTTGATGTGGCGGCGGGCCTTTCCCCCGTCTCGGCATTCGTTCAACGACTTTAGGCTTCAGGTTCCTTTCTGAGCAATCACATTGCCGCCCAGCACGAAGGACGACGCAGAGCGGATTGTAGTAATGACAATGCAAGTACGGTAAGCGTATCGTGGCAACAAGAAATAACCTACCATAGACAGACTAACATCTGCTTCGCCTGCGCTGGGGGGGGAATGCAAGCCTCATCTCATCCCGAACTCCCAGACAAACCCTGGTTGCAGGTGATACCTTCTTCGCAAAGAACGGCTGATGACGCTGTTGATGAAGGAACTCGAACCACAAAACATCCTACAGAAGCGCATCCTCTAAGCGGAATCAAGCCGTGCATAGGAGTCTCGCGGCGGTGAGGCGGCGCTATCGTTCGCATTGTAATGTCAATATTAGGGCTATCAACCCAGAACACGGTGCGGCCGACTGTAAACACATATCAACCCAAGGTCCAAGATGGTCAGAAATTAGGGCTATCTACCATCCTCAGCAGGAGTACTACTAGTCCCGTGTGCTCGGCTAGCCCATACTAGTACCGGAATCGATGATCTGGCGTCAACCTTTCGCTTCCACTCCTTTTCTCATCTTGATCGCTCATTGCTCAGTCCGGGCCTGCAACGGCAGCTTTTGGGCACGGCAATCAACCTACCTGAATAGCACTGAAGCTACTCCTTGGTTGTAGCTAGGTATGAGAATGCGAGGCCACCATGCAGGCGCGGAGATGCCGATCAATACGTCTGTAAACGTATAAATTCATGGCTCCTGGGACCCGTCAGCGAAGACTTTGTAGTCACGTATTGATAGAATAAAGTCGAAGTACAAGATGGCAGCCGAAGCAGTATCATAGAACTCGACGTATTATCTGCCCAAATCAGATGGGTGAGTTCAACCTCCTGAACGATCAAGGGTCTTCCTCGTCAATAACTTGACGACAGAGCTTCAGAGCGTGCTCGGTTGAACGAACAAGCCGCCGGCCTTCACGAGTGTGAGCAAAACGCTAGGAAGCACTCTGTCGTGAGACGTCGATCCATATTGACCTTCTACCCATCCCTTCTAGTGATGTACGGCAACATCTTCCATGCCCCAATCTCTGCACACCCCGGACGCATCCTAGATGTGGGCTGCGGAACAGGCGTCACGACGCTGGAGCTGGCGCAGAAATACCCTGGTGCAGACGTCTACGGCGTGGATCTCTCTGCCGCCTTCACAGCCGTGACCGACTCACACCCACGCCTAGACAACCTGCATCTTGTGCAGGGAGACATCGGAGAGCTCATCAACGCCCAAAAGGCACCCTTCAGCCCTGGCAATTTGACTATGTCTTCAGCAGATTACTCATCCTCGGAGTTGCAGATTGGCCCGCTCACATCGCGGTCCTGTCAGATCTGTTAGCCAAGAACGGATGTATAGAGCTCCAAGAAGTGACCCTGGACGCCTACTCTCCATCCTCACCCACAGAGCCTCTCACCTGGTCCTTCCTCAAAGCCCTGCAACAGGACTACGCGGCTGTCGGTCTCGACTTTAACGCCGGTTCTCATTTAGGTGACCGCATGAAAGCGACGCCCGATCTCGCTGATGTGCACGCCCAACGTTACAGGGTGATGTGCACCATGGAGGGCGCGACGCAGGCAGAGCAGCGCCTGGCAGAGTACATGAATGGGACGTTGGTGCCGTCTCTCGGGTTGATGTTTGATACGCTCTCTGCTAAGGCTGGGAGGGGGGAGGATGAGCGAAGGCGACTGAAGGAAGATGTGGCGCTTAGGCATGAGAATTTCGAGGCAGGGACGCATATGGAGTTTTGGGTGGCGTGGGCGAGGAAGGCTTGAGTTGCGTGATGAAGTGCTTGTCTTGAGTGGCAGATGGTCTTTTCGCTGCTTGGAGCTCGCTGCTTCCGGCTCGGCAGACCAGACAAGTAGGTAGATTTATGTTGCGTAGGGACCGGATATGCGTGCTCTCTATCGTCGCATTAGTGTGGAAAGATTGCAGATGATCGTCCTTGACTGCGCCAATATATTCTGCGCCGAGTGCACTTTCAGTCTCACGATAGATGCTACAGAACCACGATTCTTATCTCAAAAAGTGCTGAATTGCGCCTTCCGGGATCCCACCCTCCATGTCCTTGTACTGTAATGCCTTTTCCGCCTCTTTATAGACATCGTATGGATAAAAGTATTCTTGGATGGGCTCATTCCATCCGTATGCATCTTGTGACAATAATTCGCCTTTCCAGTACTTCCTGACTTTCTCAAGCACTTCTCCCTTGTTGTAATACATCATCGCATTACTGAACAATTGCGTTACATTGTCCCTCGGCAGGCGAAACTGGTTGAATAGATCCAGTCGCTTCTCGACACTGTCTTCACGACCCCAGTTGGCAAAGAATACCTCGAGTGTGGCTGCATCTTCGAGGCCCATGCTACCACCCTGGGCATGTGTGGGTTGCATGGGGTGTGCCGCGTCGCCAATTATTGCTACTTTGCCATTGACAATCCTTGGCAGGATATCGCGCTGGCCGATCACATAGCATTTCATAGTGGGGGCATGCTTGATAATGGCGTGCCAGAAAGGATTGATGTCCGGAATCACTTCCAGACAGTCTTCTATAGTGGCCGGCGAGCTCCAATCTTCAGCGTCTGCTTGGTGTGGCTTAGTATGGTGGACGACTGCGAGGTTCATGATCTCGTCGTTACGGCAAGGATAGCACATGAGGAAGACGCCCGTTTTGTGATCGATAGTGGTGACGAAGCCCGATCCTTGATTCTCAAACATAGGTCTGATAGCAGGATCAGCCATTAGCCGGTCCATAGGAATGAGGGTTCGGTAGATTGAGCGGCCAGTCTTCCCCGAGATGATATCTTCGCCGCACACTGTCTTGACGAACTTGCTCTGCACATGCGCATTAGCGCCAACACGAGCCAGGTTGATTGAAGAACGCACCTTGATACCATCCGCGATAACGATGAGATCTTTCTGCACGCTCTCGCCGTCCCCAAAAGTCAAGATACCTTTCTCACAGTCCAGCTTCACAGCGTGCTTTCCAAGCTTGATCTGCGCGCCGGCTTCGATAGCCAATCGCCGCATCTCTTCGTGCATATCGACTCGATGGAAGGCATTGAAATTGTGACCGTACTTCTCGGATACATTGGTATAATCGATTGGCGGAATGTCAAGTTCAAGAGTGTGAGGATCAACTCGCCGCCATTGCTTCTTGAGCGTCTCGCCAGCCTTTTTTGCATCGAATCCCCAATGATTCAGTATTAAGTTCGAATTTGGAGTCATTGTGATTGCCGCGCCAATCTCGTTTTTGAATGAGCTTTTCTCGTAGATTGAGACATCGTGACCCGCACGACGAAGCGCAATGGCCGCCCCGAGTCCTGCAATGCCAGCGCCAACGACTGCGCAGTCCAAGAGTGTGTTGGCTCCCATTGAGCCCATTTTGACCTTTGTATCACCTCGAACTCTGTGGTCGGCCTGCGTGCGATGTTCGTATGAGACGTGCTTCCAACAGAACCAAGACAAAAACGAAGCTCGTAGGTGTTCGCAATGCTCGTGCGGCGTTCAGTGGCTAAATGCGCGTCCCAAGAGCTGCAGGTCAGTGTGGGGGGGATGACCCACGAGAAGCTGTCAACCCACAGTACATGCTTGCATCCATGTCTAGCTTTGCCGCGGCGTCGGGTACGGGTGGAACTTTCAAAATGCACGCAGTCCTTATCTCCTAACCGATCCAAGTTGGCATTTGAACAATCATGCGCCGTATTGAGTTCGTGTACATTGCGTCCGCGGTCACGAAATGTTTTGCCGTCCACGACCTGGGCTGGGCAGTAGATTATGACGACGGCAGAAATGGCGGCGCCCAATCGCGCATAAGCCTTGTGAGCCGGCGCAGCGGGTCGCCTGGTTGGGCCTGGTGGCCTGGGCTCTCACACTGATGATGGAAAGGCGGTTCTTTTGCCGTGTTGCTTCTACCACCACAAAGGTCAAGGTCAAACTCTATGCGGTGATCTCAGCTTTGGAGGTTCGGTCCGCGTGTAGGCCACGTTCGAGGCTTCCCTTTTTCGTCGCAAGTCTATTAGCCTTCTTCTGCTGCCGCTTAGCGCCGATTGGAAATCGCTTGATAGCTCCGCATGTATTGCATTCAGATATCAGTACTTCAGCCCAAGGCTTGCTGCCATTCCTTGACCGGTTCTCGGATCGCTTGGTACATGTATGGCCCTCGATGAGCACGGTACTGCATTTTCTGCAAAGACTGTCCTTGACATCGCGCGGGAGCCGGATGACTGCTTTATGGGCCACTTGTCGAATGTGAGAGGCGTAATAGGAAGGCAGGCCTCCGCTGATCGAGATTTGTGAAGCTTCGAGCAGGGCAATCCGACCATCAACGTGCTTATCCCCTACTGCTTCTGACGGCAGATCTGCAGAAGGCAGCGTCGTTTGCCCGTTGCCTCGATCACAACCCGTAGGATCCAGCGTCGTATGAAGCGCTTCTTGCGCATGGATTTGAGGACCAGCGCCAAGATCAGGATTTCGCGCTTGCCCTGTGAGGTACATAGCAGCTTGCTGGAGATAGGCAATTCGGGCATGCAAGTGTTTATTTGGCACGCTGCCCTTTGATCTCCCTTTCGCCATTTTTTGACAGTCGATCCGGTTGGGCTGTAATGTTCACACCCTTCTCTCGTGGCCGTGTACTAATATTCGGCTTGCCAGCTACGGATTCGGTCGCGCTGACCTAGACTCAGATCTCACACCAGACACTAGAGCATGGATGTCGCCTGGCGATTGACTCTCTCAAGAGCCATGTTACTCCCAAATTTTGACCGAAGATCTGTAGTCTAGTTGAGGTTCAAGAGCCTCATGTGATTTCGCAGTGAAGACCAGGCAAGCGTGAGTCAGCAGCCTCTGGTCGCGCCGAGTGGGGCTTAGCGCTGGGCACGGTCGCCGTTTCAACCAGAACTTCGAGCAAGAGCGCGCCTTCTTCCTCGCATCAACATCCACCTCCATCCCGACAAACCCCTCGACAATCACCTTTTTCATCCGCTGCGACACCCGAAAACAGCTTCACCTTGCTGGTGACACCACTCGAGTCACTCCCGCCGAAACCAAATCGACAGCGCCGCAGCCCAGTTCGCAGCCTTACGCGACAGCTTTCAGTAACTAACTCACACACCCCGTCACCATGTCTGCCGGCGAAGAGGACCTCATCGACTACGATGACGAGGAGATACAGCCCACCACCGCGACCAACGGAGCCGCAGCGGCAGACGGCGAGAAGAAAGGCGACGTTTCCGGCGCCCAAGGTAAAGGCTCCTATGTCGGTATCCACAGCACGTCGTTCCGGGATCTACTTCTCAAGCCGGAGATCATGAAGGCCATCACGGACTGCGGTTTCGAGCATCCATCTGAGGGTTAGTCATGCACCTTTTCCAGCTGCGCATCCTTCTTCAACCAGCGAGCGGGAGAGCGTCCGTCCAAGAACAGCCAACAAGAACATGAAGTCCGCCGCGAGAAGGCACAGCAGTAAATCAGAGCAGATTTAGAACAGTGTATGAGTCGCAAGACGAAGCCGAGTTGCCAGCGTCGATGCGCTTGCGCACGCGCACAGCGAGGGAGCATGGGGACGACTGCGAAAGCCAGCGCTTGAACGTCACTGCGCGTTCCGTTGGAGAGGCCTGGCCCCAACGTCTGCTACGGGAGGTTGCGCATCCGCAGGGAGGCCGGAAGGCACCAGAGTGCCTGCCCTCGAGCGGGCTCGCGGTCATGGCATGGTGAGGCGTTGCTGGAAGACTTGACTTGGGGCGCTTTTGGTCAGTTGGGAGTGACATGAATTTGAGACAAACGGAGGCTCTCATCGCTAGTCGGACGGACGCTCGGCTCGCTCGCTCGCCTGCATGCACTTTGAATTTCGATTGGACTCTAACATCATCCTTATGCAGTCCAGCAACTTTGCATTCCTCAGGCCATTGTCGGCACCGATGTTCTGTGCCAAGCCAAGTCTGGTCTCGGAAAGACTGCCGTCTTCGTCATTTCGACTCTTCAGCAGATTGACCCGGTACCGGGCGAGGCTTCCGTGCTGGTCATGTGTCACACTCGTGAGCTGGCCTTCCAGATCAAGAACGAGTACAACCGCTTCACCAAGTACATGCCCGAAGTCAAGACCGCTGTGTTTTACGGCGGTACTGACATCAAAGAGGATGAGAAGCTTCTCGCCAACAAAGAGACTCATCCCAATGTCGTCGTCGCCACACCAGGTCGCCTCAATGCCCTTGTCCGGGAGAAGAAGCTTCGCCTGGGCTCCATCAAATTCTTCATTCTCGACGAATGTGACAAGATGCTTGATCAAATCGGTATGTGATCGATGGCAACTTCCTGACATATGCACTAACAACGTGCAGACATGCGTCGTGATGTGCAAGAGATCTTCCGCGCCACACCACAGGTCAAGCAGGTCATGATGTTTTCGGCCACGCTCGCGGACAGCACGAAGCCTATATGCAAGAAGTTTATGAAGCACCCGCTTGAGCTCTTTGTTGATGACGACAGGAAGCTCACTCTCCACGGTCTGCGCCAGTACTACTGCAAGCTCTCTGAGGCCGAGAAGAACAGACGTCTGAATGACCTTTTGGACGAGCTGACCTACAACCAAGTCATCATCTTCGTCAAGTCAACCGTGCGCGCCAATGAGCTGGCCAAGCTCCTCGCCGAGTGCAACTTCCCGGCAACGGCTGTTCATTCTGGCCTTAGCCAACCTGAGCGGTAGGTTTTTGAAAAAGGCATGCTCTGCAATGTCCCTACTGACAATTGTTATAGTATCAAGCGTTACCAAGAATTTAAAGCATTCAAGCACCGCATCTGTGTCAGCACCGACGTCTTTGGCCGTGGTATTGATATTGAGCGTATCAATGTCGCCGTCAACTACGACATGCCTGACTCGCCCGCCAACCCAGGCGGCGAGGACAAGGACAGCTTGGCACAGTCTGCTGACACCTATCTGCACCGTGTCGGCCGTGCCGGTCGTTTCGGTACCAAAGGTGTGGCAGTCAGCTTCGTAAGCAGTGAGCGTGACGAGGCTGTACTCAAGGAAATCGAGAGGCGTTTCGAGAAGAAGATCGAGGAGTACCCGGCTGGTGGTGTCGGTGTCGAAGTGATGGGCGACTGAGCAATGACGAAGCGAGAGGCCACCGAGAAAAGATAACGCGAGGCTAGTGATCAAGGCGACAGGCACATGAGTTTGGGAAACCGACACGCCAGCCAGTGGAATGATGGTTCATTAAGGTATGGGTATATGCTAGTGTACTTTTAGAATGGAAGATTCAGAAAATGCTCGCGCTCGAGCAGCAAATAGCTTTCCGTGCCTCCAGTTGGTTTGCTCAAATCTGACGCCTCACTCCTGCCCAAGGTTGGTTTCTATTTAGCCAATACATATATCTGTTATGCACGGACGCAACTTTGTAGACGCGCTGACCTCGAAAGTCTGTGAATGTCTACGACACATCGTGCCACACAAACGCTTCTTTGCCCTTTCTGCACGCTTTTGACAATCTCTTAAGGCTGGAAAGGCTCTCCCCTTGTTTGCAAACATTCAAGCGCATCATCCCACTAGGCTGCGATACATCGACAAGGCTGCGATACTGGCATGGATCGTTACAGACAACAACCGAAGGGGCCGCAGATACATGCCGTTCCTGACAGTGAAAAGTACGTCGACAATGGGAAAAAGCTGCCTTGGGCTTACGATACAGTCACAACGTCGATTGGCTTGAACGATGAGAGGAGCAGGGAACTGCCGGAGAAAGGGCCTTTCGGGCGGGCATCTGGGCGTAGACGAGGGACGAGCAGGAGTCGCAGCAAGACTGCTGAGCCGGCACAGCGAGAAGAAGATCGGGCGCGATTAGAGCAGATGCGAGGCGAGGACAAGGTGTTTGGTTCGTTGGGCAGAAAGGCTGGCAAGGACGATAGAGGGCGAGAAGTCCTTGGCGAGGTAGACCAGAATGCTGTATCCCAAGCAGACAAGATTCCCGCGGCGGTGGCTGGCAAGGTGGAACTGGATGGCGAGGCGACTGAGGTGATGCTGTATGGCTTTGGCGATGACCTGCAATGGGCGGCGCTTGACTTCTACGAGCGCGTATCTGGTGGTAGTATCCTAGAGGACTATGACCGTGTGGCACCAGGCGCAAGGGGTTATGAAGGTGTGGCTAGGTCATACTCGAGAAGCGGCATGCGCAAGAGTCTGAGCAAAGCCGCTATCAAGAAGAAGAATACGTTTGCCGGAGGCGAGCACTGGATCAAGGTTACATTCTCCAGTAGGGCTGCCGCGGAGCTGGCGATCGCGAGGGCGCCGCATATGGTTAGAGGCTATATGGTATTCGCAGAACCATGGCAAGGTCGGGGACCAGCAAGGGATGAAGCGACCCCTGCAACAATGGAAGGCGCGATGATCTCGAATGAGAAGGTGCCCCCGAGCTTCAGTACGAATACGCTAGGTGCCAGTCCGAATACCAGTCAGACTCTGGAATCAAGCACGGAACGCGAGACACCATCGCAGGGACAAGCACAACCACCACCACCACGACTGCCATGGGGCAATGGATTCGCAGCGAGTTCAAGCTCCAGCGCCTTTGCCGCCAGTAGCTCACGCGCCAACAATGCACAGACATTGATTCAGCGGCCTCCGTCGACCATTTCGCGAGTACAAGGAGCGCGTGTTCAGACCTTACTGCCGGCAGAACAGGCACTAATGCCGAAGCAGCCCAAGAAGAGCGTACTTGCCTGGATTGGCGGCAGCGAGCTCATTGGGTCCACCGTGCCGAGAAAGGAGGATGGGAGCTTCGACCGGGAGAGGGCGAGCTGGTATTGGTTGATATTCTTCCTCGTTGATTCAGTCTTCGGGACTGACTTTTGTGGGCTGAAAGGTGACGAGTAGCTCACCAGAATAGAGAAGTGTGGGATGGCGTGTGAGATGCTGCTCTAGCGAGGCGTTCGGGGTCTTTCAGCTCACACTATCACAATTTGTTCAGACGTGTGAGACTATGCGATGGTGATGGCATGGGAGCTACAAGGTTGTCTTTATTCGTGTGGGCTCAGCATGCCTCTGTTCGCAATACCACATTGTACTCGTTCATAATCATCACCCAGATCGCAGCGACTAGTTCTTTCCTGGAGAATCGACGGACAAAGCCGTTTCTGCACGGTCCACAAGCAAATGACTGCTCGAAATCTATATAACAGTCTCATCGACGTACATCGTGCAACCGTCAAGTGCCAAGGCAATTCACCAAACACCATGGCGGATGACCAGCAGCACGAGCTGCACGCTGACGGCAACAGCACGGCTTCACCGACAAAGCACCATGACATCGGCAAGAATGTCGAGGAGACAGCCAAGAACGCCATCGAGAACGTCAAGACCACCTTCGGTAATGCCGTCGTTGGCCTGCAGCACATCAAGTGGGAAGAACTACCCGAGCATGTCAAGGATTACATCAAACACAACCCCAAGATGACCGCATTCCAAATTCTCTCCTTGCTTCTCTGTCTGGTCCCCGGCTTGATCGTCACTCCGTTGTTGGGAATCATGGGTTTCAGCAGTATTGGCCCTGTGGCAGGCAAGTCAAGTTTCTGGTCGCTTCGATGACGTTGAGGCCGTCACTAATCTTCAAGTGTAGGCACTGCGGCCGCGGGCTTCCAGTCGAGCTTCGGCACGCCGTTGGCATTCAGAGCCTTTCAGAGTGCGGCGATGGGTGGATGGGGCGCTGCGGCTGTAAATGGTGTTGTCTCTGGTGGCGCGGCTGCTGCTGGTGTTGTTGGGAGCTGGTTCGGGGTGAAGAAGGACCAAGGGAAGAGGGGGGGCAAGTAACGAGCGATGGGCAACGTCCACAGTCGGGTCAGATATGGGCCACTTTGAGCGGCGGGTCGGTCTCACATGCAGCTTCGATCAATGCCTAGAAGTGGGCCGTTTCTGTCCGATCAAGCAGCTGTTAGACAGCTCTGGAGTACCTACAAGCAGCTTCTCGACTGAGCTCTTTATTCACGTCATTCTCAGCATTTACAAAAGCTCGTTTAAGTGCTTGAGCACACGTCGATGACCACCAACAGTACCAAAAGACCATCGAAGGAAGAGATCAACAACATCATAATGCCACTCTTCGCCCTCTTCATGCCTTTGCTGGCGGCACTTGGTTTCGGCGGCATTGGTCCTATTGCAGGTAAGACCCGAACAACACAACTTGTCATCACAAATTGATTTGTAGAGCAGCCTCCTGGGCGGCCTGGTGGCAATCCACTTTCGGCGTCAGCACGCTGTTCAGCCTTTTTCAGAGTGCGGCGATGGGCGGCTATGGTGTCCCGTTCGTGAATGCGCTCTTCGGGGGTATGGAGGGCGCTGCTGGTGCTGCTGGGCTTTGGTTTGGGGGAAATGGGACTGCATCTTCCTAGACAGGATTGCGACTAGTTGACGCGACTCGACGAGCGATCACCCAACTACGAGCTGCGTGGATGTGGCGGTAAGTGGTGCAGACGACCAACTCGAGAGCAGGATGCTGCCTCCAGATTCAACGATACTGCTCTCATCAGTCAATCGACCCGTTGACGACTTGATAGCAATCGACTGCAGGTTCTCAATGACACCGTTGACTGCGCAAGTCTGCTTTCCATCGTATGTTGACAGCATGACGAGCCAAATATCACAGACAACTTGTCAACCAGTTGCTCGTTTTCTTGACCGACGGTATAATTGAGCAAAGGGCGTTACAATGACGCGCCTGCATCTTATACGGGGACCCTCGTCGCTGATAATTGCTGACGCGTGCCGGACTAAGGTATGGTCTATGGAGGGCGAATTGACCAATACCACAGGACCTTGTTTGATCAATACCAAGCGACCTTGGCATCTGGGGCATCCAACGTATTTGGCGCGAGTGCCCGACCGCTCCTTCCTGTTACGTCCATGGCCAGCAATCTAGAAGCATCCCCCATGATCTTTCCATCACGGCATTTCGCGATCGCAACAGAACTTTCCCTATGCAGAGCACTCCCGCTTTCGACCTTAACTCAGCAACCAGCACAAGATGGGCCAAGCAATCAGCGTCGTCCAGAAGGCAGTCCACTCCATCCAAAAAGCCATCACAGACATCGTCACCAAGCCCGTGTCCGAGAACCTCGAGAACGTACAAACATACTGCCGCAACAACGCCCGTCAGCTCGCAATCCAAGCCGTTGCCATGACCATCGCCTTGGTGCCAGCCATTGTAGCTGGCCCAGCTCTTGCGGCCATGGGATTTGGTGCTGCTGGGCCTATCGCTGGTAAGCCCTCGCCTCTGCTTGTGTGTGGTTGCGGGTCACTGATGCGTCTGATGCAGGCATGCTTGCTCCGGCCTGGCAATCTGCATTCGGTACTGGAGCACTGTTCAGTACGCTGCAGAGCGCTGCGATGGGCGGGTACGGTGTTGCGGCTGTCAATACTGTTGTCACGAGCGGTGCTTTAGGCGCTGCGGCGGCGGCGGAAATGGCGAAGAAGCGAAAGAAGGACGACGAGGAGGACTAGGCAGAATGCAAGCGACCGCCAAAAGGTGCACTATGTATGACAGCGTCAACAAACTGTCCTCAAGGTGATCGGCGGGACTATGGACCAAGTCAATCCAGAGCCGAGTAGCAGACGTCGGTACGGCCGGTGGGACAGTGATGGTGTGTCTCATATCCCAAGAGCTGTTCGCGGATTCCTGTCGTTGCAATCGTAGAATTCAAGATCTATCAATCCTCCACAAAGCTTCCATCGTCCACGAAACTGCCGTCGTTGCTGTCCATCCTCTCCATCTTCTCGCCACCCAATGCTGTGCTCTGGCTACCCATACTAGCAGTGCTGCCCACACGACTGAGCTTCTGGCGTTTCTTCACATGTACGCTATCCTCCTCATCGCCTTCCTCACCCAGCAGCATCTCATCTCTGTCCCTCTTGCCATCGCCCGCCACGGAAGCAGGCGCTGGGCTGGTTTTATCCGACTTCTGAACCGATCCAGGTGGTCTCTTTGCAGCCAGCGCTTTAGGCGGCTTGCCATTAGCACTAGCCTGCAGCGATTTGTCTTTCTTTAGCTTGCTGTTTAGTCCCTTCTTGAGGAGCTTCTTTCTGACGCCGCCCGAACCCTTCGTGGCCAGGTCATCCTCTTCATCCTCCTCGCCCTTGACATTTTCCTGGCTCGGATTGGGAGTACCACCTCTGCTCCCTTGAGGAGTTGAGCCATTGATCTTGGCCATGGCGTTCCTACTCGCCGCCCGCCCACTCAAACCCATGCATTGTTCCAAGTGTTTGGCGAACCTCGTGATGAGCAAGCTTCGTTTGCAGCTTGGACATGTCTGCCACGGAACATATTCTCCCTTCTTCAGCTTCTCGTCGATCTTATTCGCTTTCTTCTCGCCCTTCTCCAGCTTCTTATCCTTGTCTCCACCACCATCGCCATTTTCAGACGGGCTTGGCGGTCCTGTGCCGTTCGCTTGTGATACCTCATCTGGTGTGCCGTCGCCATCTTTCTTGGCATTTGCCTTTGCCTGCTCGCGCTCCTTCTTGGTCGGCGGACGTCCGGTAGCGTCGGCTTTGGGGAAAGGGTTGTCGTAGATGTCGTGACCTGGTCTTCGAGACCACGGCTTTCGATCGCAGTACTGAGTATCCTTGGGCGGATCTGAAGCGGCACCCCGGACCTTTGGTGCTAATGGTGGGTCGAGCAATCGCGGGAGCTTGCATTTGTCGCAGAGAGGGAGCTTGGTCTGCGGGTCCAGACTGTTAATCATGAGCTTGTGGTTGCGGTGCTCGGTGATGAGTATGTCGTGAATGATGTTCTCCAAAGCATTAGTGAAGAGCTGCTGTGCGATCTGTGGCAGGCCGGGCTGCTTGCTCGACGCCATGCTGGTAGATGGCTTGATGTGTTGATCTGGACTGTGTAGATTTCCTGCCCTCTTCGACAGCTGTTTTCCTCGAAGCTGTCTCCGGAGCCTTCGCAATGTGTTCGTCTTTGTCGAAGTTGACACCTAAACCATGCTCCCGGGTCGCGGATATCTCCAGTGACCGCTGATCACAGTTTGTGGGACGCCTTGCGGACGTCGACGGTAATTGATATGATAGCGAGTATCTAGGGCGCTTCGATAGCTCACAAAAATTCTGCTACAAGCAGTCGATAAGAGCACACTTCGCCGGCTGATACTGTGCAGTCGCGACTTAATGAGCCGATCAGGTACACACGTGCCCAGCGTGGCTAGCCGTGGTCCCTGCAGCGGCAAGATCACGGAACGAGCCTGCCGCGCCCGCTTCCCAGGCTCCCGGGTCGATCGTCTTGGACTGCCCAGACACTTCTGACTTGGCATTTCCGTTATCAGTCAGAGAAGTTGCGGTAGAACTTCAGGAGTGTCTGTCCGTCTTGTCATACTCAAGCATCGGTGGATGAATTCCCCGCGACTGGCGTCCTCTATAGCAGCTGGCCAACAACGGGACTGGAAAAGCCTTTGAGATGCTCGTAGCGGAAGTTTCAAGATCAAGCAGCACGAAGCTTGCAACATTCGAGCAGCATAAATCTCACAGCCTTGTCCTTCCGGGTAGAACTGGCGTCTCTGAAGAATTCCTTCAGGAACATTTATACCTGATAATTATGCCACCGCAAGACAAATTGAGCTCCACACATCTCACACCACCTGTCCGCGTCGACAGCCCGCGAACCAGTAACACGGTCTCATGCTCTCTTTGCATGAACCACACTTGAGACTTACCAAGGGTCATTCCTTCTCAGCTTTGTGTCGTAGCCGTGCCATTACTAGATGGTTTTCCGAGCGCCGTCCCATGAACGTCCTGAATGCTTGCTCTCAGTTCCTGCCCGCGATTGACCTTTCAGGAAGAGACCTCACCTTCTTCAAGACCCATCGCATGAAGATCACGAATGCACCACAAAACAGCAGAAACCACGAGATGCTCATGAAATGGACGAGCGACGGCGACAATCGACGCTCCGTGTGCTTCTGAGCTTCTGTCGCTGCTGGGTCCTGGCAAAGGCTGCTATCGCGTCGTTCTTGTCGTCGACTGCTCGAGCTCGCGGATCCGATGCTGTTGTATCGTTCCTTGGGCAGTAGAGGATCGGTCTCATCTCTGCTTGGATCCGAGAGGCTGTTGCGGGCTTGGTTCGCTCGTGTCATTGTGCTTGAGTGGTGAGAATGGCTGATACCAACAATTTCACGAGAAGCGAATGTACTTTGCAACTAATATGCCATGACGTGGAAGAGCAGGACGGCGGAGTAAGTACCCACTGTTATCATGAAGCTTAGGCGCTCTACATTGGTAAACGGGCTGTTAAAGGTAAGCAAGCTCGGAGCTCCTGGGGTTTCGTAGTGAAATCGTAATCACTTTAGCTATGGTACAGTAGTTTGAGCTTCACACAGACGCCTCTCTTTTTCTCATGCTTTGCCATACTTTTTCTATCGCGTCCCAGTGACGAGGTCGTTGACATTTGGCAACGGCGAGCCGCTGTGGTTCGGTGAGTGAGCCTCAGGATGCTCCTGCACTCTCTGCTCTCTGCCCTTGAGCCAGCTCTTCGTCCATGTAGACTAGAAAGATGTCAGTCAGCGCTTCGTCCACAGCGACTGCAAAACAATGTCTCAGCTTGCAGGACTCGTGCTCCGTGTGAATCGACATACCTCATTGTCGTGCTTATCGAGCTGCTTGGCGTTCATCTTGTCCTCAAAAGACTGGTCCTTCGCTCCTTGATTGACCTCACTTGTAGCGGTATTATCAGGATCGCCCAGCTTCGTCGCATTTCCGGGTTGGTATCCACGCTTGCCACCTGCGGCGCTGAATCTGTTCTCAATGTTCTTGGATCCTTGAGTGTCGAATGGCTCACTTGTGGGGCTTTTTGGTGGGACTGGCCAGAGGCCGATGCCATAGCTCACGACGCCCAACAGACCTAGGCCGCCCATGATGACATAGCCATTGTTAAGGAGTGACTTGGAGGGCGGACCTTGGTTTGGGGTCGACTTTTGGCTATCCGGAGGTACACTCGAATCGCGTACAGTAGATTCGCGGCGCAAGGTTGATGGGATGGCGGTGAAGCGAGCTGCGCGCTGGGAGAGGGTGCGGCTGGTTCTGAGCATCGTAGCCTGCATGTTCGGATAATGTGAAGTTGATTTGATGAAGATACCTACTGCTGTGGTTGAGAGGCCTATAAGTCTTACTGCTCCGCTCTCAGTGCCCGAAAACGAGTGATCATGTTCCTTTCATCAATGGAGCATCAATGTGACGACACCTCACGTAACACATTGCAATCGGGCCTCATCACCTACACACGAGCAGTTTTGTGTGGCCTGAAGGACATCGCACACCATTTCGCATGCATGTATGTAATCTTTGCGGTGATTGCAAGTCTGGTTTACCTGAGAATTATACTTTTGAAGATTGCAGAGAAGGAAGGAAAGGATGGTACCTCCTGCTAATCCGTTAGTGCAATCTGCGGATCGATGGCATCGAATGATGCATGAAAAGCCACATGTTGATACATAGAGCGCCCCCATTAGACTGCCTAGAAGGATACTGACTATAGAGCTTGGCAGTCTTGTTATATCGAAGCTGTGTTGAGCGTCTCTGCTGAGCCTGCACCATATGCTGCGTGCTTTTGCTGGCATTCGAGAAATCGCTACCTCCACTCGAACCACTGGGGCAAGCATACACGTAAAACACAGCTGAAGAGCTCGAAAACACAGCGAGTTGATGAGCAAAGGTTTCTGTTGGCGAATTTGACGTTTGAGCAGACACACATCATAGCATCTGATGGTTGGGACTGGTCATTATCACCCTCAACGTGCGCTTTGAGCAGAAGCAAGAGTCGCAGCAGCTGGTTGGAGGTTGCCAATGACAGGACGCAGAGCCAGAGTAATGTCGTCAGCTTCAACTCGTGGCAAGGGCAAGGGCAGCATGGAGCAGACGTGTGCAGAGAGGGCATCTGGCTTAGTACTCATTACTGCCGTTTTAAGCGGCACAAGAGTACTCAAATGGCATATCGAGACGACTATGGTATGTTGTCGTCTGGTGCCATTGGACAGAATCTACCTCCTGACGTGCGCAAATTTGCGCTCGATCCTGATGCTTGCCACGTTCGCAACGGCGTCGCAGTGCAGCCCGCGTGACGCGGCTGTTTTATTATTGTGACCTCATCATGGTGGCTTACATGTAAGCCTTAATGCCCTGCGATCGAGGTTGAGCCGCATGTAAACAAAGGCATTTCTCGATGCAAGGCTATGCAGAGTGCCGAATGCTTGTCCTGGTCCCGTTTGCACCGGCTCAGATCGGTGGACGACCAGGTGACTGGCAGTTGTGGCTCGAGCATGTGGTCCAACCATGTTTACCACCCAGCTCTGTCCGTGGAAAGCCTCACAACGCTACTACACACTGCGAAGAGAAGTTCGTACACACCACCTCGGCGGCGCATAATCTGTGATTGTAGATGCAGGAACCCAAAGTCGTATGTACTGGATGACTTTATTATTATGCAAGCGCCCTGTCACTCGGGATGCCAAGTGGATACGGAGGTACTAGAAACAGGGCTCCCCCGTGTTTGGAGAGCCGCGAATTAGAGCGACTGTCAATGCGCTGTCCGAGTGTTGCTGCTAGCATGCTGTCGCTGGGCTCAGCATTTGCAGTCTACTCCTACGCACACAGACTACATGTACTGCATCATCAGTTTGTACGACGTCTGTTTGTTGAAGCTGTGACATCCCGCGTGCGAAGAGGCCGGGGTGCTACCTAGGTAGTTTGAAAGTATGAGGTCAAGCACGCGGTCCGCGGAAAGCTAGTCCTAAGATCTCAGATTCGCCTTCACGTGCACAGAAACATCCAGAGTACTATAGTGTATCAGTCAGTATCGTACAAGTGAACGACCGTCATCCTTGTTCCGTGTCTTTGTGTGATGACCAATTACTCCAGGAATCAAGCTTCGTGTGTTCTATTAAGCGCTGCCAGCATCAAGGTGAGCGGAAGCCGCAATCCAGTGAATGCCCGCCGCCCGCGTCGCGGTCCCACTTTTCGCTAGTGCACCTGCCTCCCAGCCAGGATCACACTTGCTTCTCTGAAGCTTCCGTCAAGTTGCCGGCCTGTACGATTCCATCGTTAACATTACGCAACCACTATCATATCTTGGAAACCTGTTCCCTAACCCTTCGCTCCATTAACTACGTCCGTCGACTTCTCCCCGTGAAGAACCCGCAGTCGCGCAAGAGTCAGGAGAAATGCAGGCTGTCCGACAGCGTTGAGAGCTGACGTTGGCCCGGCGGTCAACTCGGACGAGAGGACCGCAACTACGAAGGCCAGCACAGACAACAGGAAAGGAGGAATAGGATAATATCACCTGCGGGCACGAGGGAAGGGCATACTGCCCAAGGCATTCGGACTGTCGGCTCGTTATAGCTTGATCGACTGTTTTGAGGCCGACAGCATTCCAACGCCACTGAGTACGGGCTGCGCGAGCAAGACAATTATCCACGGACACGCATTTTGCGATGATTACGCGGTTATGGACGGCCGCGGTGGCTGCAGTGGCCCTGCTGTGCTGCCTCCCAGCTACACTTGCGGCATCGACTGATCAGTACGTCACGTATACTGGCGACGATGGCGACACCGTGTATCTACTGGACGATCGAAAACCCTCGCTCTATACCGGCAATTTTGGAGATTGTCTGGGCGATAGCCTAATTAATGTTACAAGATTCGACGCGGCGTACTATCAGGACAATATGACGGTGTTGTTTCACTTGGAGGGAAGCAGTGGGCTCACAAACGAAAGCTTGATGATGTACATTGGTGTGTTTGCATACGGCGAATCGCGGTTTGACCTCGTCTTCAATCCCTGCGCGGCAAATATTGCGAGGTATGATGAGGAACTCGATCTGAAGACGGAGGGATACTAATGATTACGTAGTCTGTGCCCACTAAACAGCAGCGTTCCAATTTCAGCTGACGGCATTATTCCCGTCGCGGAGAGCGATGTGGCGAACATCCCGTCCATAGCATACAGCATTCCGGATTTTGAAGGCGAAGCGATCCTTCGAATCTTCGCCAACAGCACTGAGAGCGAAATTGGTTGCTATTCGGCTGTAGTCACCAATGGCAATAGTTTCAGCCAGCCGGCGTCGGTAGGGACACTGCTCGGAATATTTACCTTCGTGGCCATGCTTGCTTCATTCGCAACCGCTGTATATGGAGAAGCCGTCCCGACAATGAGACTGCATTATGCTCACTCACTGTCCGTGGGTGTTGTCTTTGCAGTCTTCCAGCACATCTTCTTTACCGGTGCGTTGTCCGTCAACTGGCCATCGGTCTTGGTTGCATGGTGGAGCAACTTTGCTTGGGCCGGCGGCATGATATACAGCTCAAGTATGCAGCGCAGCATCGATCACCTGATCGGTAACAACGTTGGCAACACAAGCCAGGTTGGAGCTGCATCTTCTGGGACCGCGCAGAACAATCTTGGAGGTGGCTACGACATCAGCATGATCTACAAACGCGCGTTCACGATGGCCGGCAATAGCATCAATAAGCATCCACTCCTGCGTAACGTTGCGTCGGAGATTTATAGGCGAACTCCTGGCACGATGCTGAAAAGAGATGTACTGCAACATTACGCCCAGCATGCACTCGCGCGACGCGATATCGCCAATTCCACCACCGGATACAAATGGTACGGCCATGCCGTCGGTGCAGGCCTCCCATTGCCTGGCAACTATTCAGGATTTGCCGGGACATTGGCAGAAGAGGGCATCCGGACCAGCAACGCCTTCATGACTGGCTTTCTCTGGTTGCTCATTCTGATCGTCCTGCTCGTTGGCGCCTTGGTGGCGTTCAAGTGGGCCTTGGAAGGTCTAGCGCGCGTCAAGTGGGTGAAGCAGGACCGACTGAAATTCTTTCGCGACCACTGGCTAGGCTACAGTGCCTCCCTTGCACTCCGCATCTGCTACTTGGCCTTCTTCATGATGATGTTGTTGACCATGTTCCAATTCACCTACTCCTCTAGCGGAGGCGTCAAGGCCATTGCAGCAATCGTCTTCATCGTCTTCTTTATTGGTATACCACTGGCAGCTGCTTACGCAGTCCTGTACAAATTGCACATTGATACTAAAGACGAACGAGCAACAAAATTTCGTGTTGAGCGTAAGACGCTCATGGGCAGGGTGCCTTGGTTCGCAGTCACCAGAGTGCACAGTGCAGCCGAAGACGGGGAGCAGAACGCAGCAGCGCCAGGTAGCAAAAGCACCAAACCGTTCTGGAGGCGCATGTCCTCGTTCGGTAGCACGAGTGGCACACAAGTCGACCAGTACAGCATACACGACAATGAAGCATACATCATGAAGTTCGGCTGGCTTGCAGCGCGCTTCAGACGCACACGATGGTGGTTCTTCACAGTATGGATTTTCTACGAGTTCCTACGCGCCATATTCTACGGAGGCGCATCTGGCTACCCATTAGCTCAGGTTTTCGGGCTGCTGGTAATTGAGTTCTTGGCTTTCCTGTTCATCATTTGGACGCGGCCATTCGAGGGACAGCGCTTGAATGTCCTGGTCGTTTACTGTCTGGGCTTCAGCAAGGTCGCCTCCGTTGCCCTATCAGCAGCCTTCGATACACAATTCAACCTACAACGGATTATCACCACGGTCATTGGCATCGTCATTATCGTCATACAAGGTCTCTTGACGATCGTCACAATGATCGCCATCATCGTTGGGGCCATTAGCAGCTACATGTCCGTGTCCAGGAACCACGCAGACTTCAAGCCGAAGAGATGGCAGGAGTTGCGAGAGAAGTACTTCGATCATTTGGACCGCGTCGTTAACGACCTTCCCCCGGAGCCAAAGCCGAAATCGAAACCGGCTCCTTCAACAGAGCCCGAAGAGCCCAAGGAGCCATATTTTGAGATGAAGAGCGTTCGACGGCAGGCGAAGATCGAAGATGAGGATACCGAAATCGCTACGGAGATGTACCCTCAGGATCCGGCAGCATCATATCACAGTATTAATGAAGACATAATCACGGCTAATAAAGGTTCCAACGTCCGGGATGGACCCGAGAGTGGCGCTGTCACACCAGTCGGTGCTGGCAGCAAACGTGCGCGCAGTCGTGCAACGAGTATGCAGAGCTTCAGTCAAACTAATCTGCCCTTCGGTGCAAGATCGCATCGCCAGTCGTGGTCTACTCGGGATTTTAGCGACTATTATGGTGGCGACGGGACCTTCAGTCCACTCGATATGTCAAGAGACGTACCAGACGAGGACGACGCGCCGCAGCCACCAGCAGCACGCAAGTCGCGACACTCCTGGACACCGTCGCGCAACTCGACGATCCAGAACAATAAAGTCAGAGCGCAGGCTAGTAACGACAGTCTTCGCGTCGGTGGAAAGGTGAGCACTAGAGATACGATTGGTGACGTGCCTCCTCCTGCTGTCCGTCCTCGAGCGGGTACTATCGGCTCCACGCATAGCGGCAGGCAGGCACCGAGCTTTGGTGCTGGGAGTAGTACCGACAGGCTGGGTGACGTCTTTTCAGACGCTCAGGCTCAGCCCGGCAGCCAAAGGAATAGCAGACACCCGCTTCTCACGCCAGCCAACGAACAGGAGGAATGGCTTGTGAATGGGAGGGCCCCTGTGGATCAGTAGAGACGATATGCATTTCAGAGTACCTTCGCGAACAGTCTTTGATCGTCTCAGCGTGCATGATATAGCGGAGCATTACGGCGGACTTGATTATAGGGGTGATGGGCGGGCACGAACTCAATTTGATGAAGACTTTTAGCAAAGCGCATGATACCAAAACGACAGATAGACAGGACAGGACAGCCGTAGTGGAGATCAGACCAGTATATTAAATACCTGGATGCGGTAGATATGGGTTAAACAGAACTTGGATGTCTCCAAGCGTTCACCGAAAGGCATTCATACCTTATTGAGCATTTCCTTTGAAAGTTGTACCATGATATGTAGGTATTAACAGACATCTCAGCATCACACGCAGCAATCACCTGATTGTGCATCTGCTGTATCAGGCCCTGTAACCCCTTCCGTCGTCATGGCATGGCCTCGTTCTCGTCGCATGCGGCAGCGCCGATCTTGATGCCCTGAGGGCGCGCCGACGGCTTCTGTACGACAGACTACCGGGATTCTTGCGCCCCAGCCGGTCCTGGCCATTTGTCGTCTTCCCTTGAAAGCATCAAGACAAGTAGTGAGCTCATGAGTCATGGATGATGATTGACAGAAGGCTTCATTTCGCAGCGTGAGCCGCCCGTATAGCATCATGTAGCATATACACATCTCTAATGGGGCCCAAGCCAAAACTCTTCACGCCATTGCCGCAAGCAGCGCCGCCCAACCATGATACGGCAAAGAGATCCAACTCACCTGAAATAGCGACGCCAACCCCTTTGATGCACTCAATCGCCATCCGCAAGATTGTAAATCGCCGGGTCTTGCGCGTCCCACTTCTTCCTCTGCTTTTCACCTTCAGTGGCTCCCGCCTCGACCAGGCCCTGCAGCTTATCAACTTTCTGCCTCTTGGGCAGGCGTGGTTCTCCATCAGACCCGCTGTCTCTGGCAACGACGTCGCCGTGATCGTTGACGTCCACGCCGTGTGCTGCAATCTTCACCTGCCCTGGGTCGGCCACGCCCTGTGCCACGGCATTACGAGCCTTCTCCATCGTCTTGATCTTCTTGGCTTCACCGCGCACACGTTCTAGGTGTTGGAAATAATCGTCCGAGACTGGCGTGACGTATTTGCCGCAGAAGACTCCAACTTCGAAACGCTGCGTTGTTGGGTCCCGCGGAGACTCTTGCGCGCAGGCTGACTCGAGGTCGGAGAGACTCTGATATACCACGGCGTCAGCGTCAATGTGCTTGGCAATGTCTTTGCTATCTCTTTCGTGGGCGACGAGCTCCGACGGCGAGGCAAGATCAATACCGTAAATGTGAGCATTGGTGATTGGCGGCGCACAACTGCTGAAGTAGACCTTTTTGGCGCCTGCCTCCCTAGCCATGATGACAATCTCGCGTGATGTGGTGCCTCGCACGATGCTGTCGTCGACCAGGAGCACGTTCTTGTCCTTGAACTCGACTGGTATAGCGTTCAGCTTGGCACGCACACCACGTTGCCGGGCTTTTTGAGAGGGCATGATGAAAGTCCGGAAGATATATCGGTTCTTGACGAAGCCTTGGCAGTAAGGCTTCTTAAGGTGCTTACTGACTGCGTACGCAGAGACAAGCGAAGTCTCCGGAATCGGGATTACGGCATCGATGTTTTTGAGCTCTTCGGGTGTAAGCTGCTGCTTGATGGTCTCGGCCAGTCGATATCCCATGAGTTGCCGAGACCGGTAAACAGATATACCGTCAATGATACTCTCTGGTCGAGCGAAGTAGACGTACTCGAAAATGTCGGGTGCGTAGGCCTGCTGGGGACTGACTTGCGCGAAGACTGGAGCTTTGCCGCGCTCGATGATGACTGCCTGGCCTGGCAGAAGATCTCTGACATTGCCGTACCCGTTTTGGCTCAGCGCAACAGACTCGGACGCCATCATGTAATCCTTGCCCTCGCTATCCGTCGACGCACGTTCGCCTATCACCATCGGTCGAATGCCATAGGAATCTCTGAAACCAATTAAACCGAATCCGGCAATCATTGCGGTGCAGGGAGGCGGGGGAGAGGGCGGAGGGGGGAGCGAGTCAGGGGGGATGGGCGGCGGCCCATCCGCCTTTGCATCGTCGATACATCCGTTCCAGGGCAGAGAAACAATCAGATGCGTTGACGCGAGCTTTGCCAGTCTCGTTCAGTTCGTCAGCGAAGATATTAAGCATGAGCTCGGAGTCGGATTCTGTATTGATGTGACGATGAGCCTCCTTGTCGAGATACTCCTTGAGCTCTGGCGCGTTGATCAAGTTCCCGTTGTGAGTGAAGCTGATGCCGTAGGGCGAATTGACGTAGAATGGCTGGGCCTCGCTATTGGCTGATGATCCTGCTGTTGGATATCTCAAATGACCGAGTCCCATGTAGCCTGGCAAATCCGCGACTCGTTGACCATCGTGGAAGACCTTTGAGGCGAGTCCGTTACCTTTACACTGAAAGATCTTGCCGGCTCTCCCGCAGACCGAAATCCCGCAAGCATCTTGGCCTCTATGCTGGAGATAGTAGAGCGCCTGATGGAGTTCTGGTGCAGCGTCCTGGTCCGCTGAGGCTAAGATGACGGCGAGGATCCCGCACATGGTTGCTGCGCGACGAGATTAATGACGAGGCATAGGCTGTCGTTTGACGTAGAAGAGAAGGAGCTGTAGAATGTGGTGGAAGAGCGTTACTGCTTCCGCATCGAGTCGTGCGAGCGCTCGCTCCTTGTCGAGCCTCTCTGCTTGCGACGTTCCCTGCCCAAGCCCAGCCTGGGCGACCAATCTCGAGGATATTTTTTTGGGAGCCACGCTCATATCGGAGTTTTGGCGGGCCGAGCCACGCGCGCGCAAGCGCGTCTCCGACATCACTCCATTGACTTCGGTCTCCAGATATCCTTCACGCCACAGCAGAAGCGCGGTCTTTATACATCATGACGGTGGTGCAATACCGAAGGCGAGTTTTGGGGCAAGGTGTCGAAGCCTGGAGTAGGCCTACAGGAGCAGAAATGCGGGATACTGTACTCGACTGAGTCTGGTGTGGATTGATGAGCGAAACCTTCTAAGCGCATGGATTCTTGCTATTGAGAATTGCGGTCTTTCAAAACACGATGGGCATTGACACAGCACATGTAGCGAGTCACTCAATTGGTGAGAAGAAGGTAGGTGATTTGCGTTGGCGATGATGTAGGCTCAACTTGACAAGGCAGGCAGCATCTGATTCTCCTCTGCCATGTGGCTCTGGCTCTGTGGATCGATGGCTTCCAATCATTCAGACACAGACCACATTTGGTGGCAGGCTCGCGGTCAGAACAGCTGCTCTACTCGTCTCAGGTGCTGTGCCGTGTAGGAAGAGTCCATTCTGTTAGGCCAGCCTGTACCCTCGCAGGCTCCAAAGCATGTGTACATTAACATTGCTCCGTTCAAGCTTTCACTCACTGGAGCCGTGGACTCAATCTCGAGCAAATCTTGTAGTGCTCTCGCGGCTGCCTGCTTGCTGGGAAAGGCGGGTCCGCTAATTGCTGAAACAGGTGCTTTGTTGCCGCCGTCATGTAACACGGCAAAATCTCACTTCACATCAGCGCACCCTTTATCTTCGCCGGGGATGGTCACGTCACAGACATTGGCGGAAGGAACGACTGCCAGAGCTCCTGCAAGTGCGGCATCTTCCGTGATTGTGTAACAACGAACACAGAGATTATTCGCCTACGCTTCACGAACCTTCCACCTTTGTTCATACATCACCCGGTATCACTTCTTCATTCGCAAGCGCTCTCTACTGGAAATGATAGAACGCCATTGGTGAGTACCGGTTAGCAATCGATCCTCACCGCTCCAAGCTGACCGAGACCAGCAGACCATGTTTCGTCGCTCCACGGGCTCTCTCCAGAGACCCATTATTGACCTCACTGACGATACCCGCGGCGACGCGCTTGGACCCGCTTCTTCAGCACCAGAATACATCGAGGAAGACTTTGTTCCAACCTTCAACCTCGACTTCCCTGATGATGAAGACGACGACGGGCCCGACGACGACGCTCTCCGGAAAGCAGAAATTTCAGAGGATGAGGACGTTATATTCTTACCACACGGTCCCACTATCGAGTCCGCAGAGGCTCCTTCTGGAACTATTGTGAGGTCGGGCCGTTGTTACGAGCTGTCCAATGGCGACTTTGGGCTAGTCGACCACATTGTGCAGGGCCAGGCACCAAACCAAGGCATACATTTGCGCGGCAATCGGTTGGTACGAACCCATCTCTGCGAAGACATGATGCCAAAGAAAGTCAACGAGGTGGTCATAGTTATGGTCATTAATGTGGACGCGCAAAGTGACACGAACAAAAACCCGCAACGGGACCACCACCTGGAGAATATACCAATTTCTTCAGTGATATGCGAGCGTAAGCTCGTTCTGACGAATTTGCGCTTCCCGCGGGCTAGCTTTCGCGAGCTGACACATGACTATTATGACATGTATGGTCGATGCTTCAAGACAAAGGCACTAGAAACGGGGCCTCTAGTCTGCCGGTGGAAGTGGGTTTCCTTCTACAACACTGTGGACAGGAAGATAAAGAGGGAGGCGCTGATACAATTACGACAACCCGAATGCGATTCCGGCCCAAGCATGTCAGATGTGCTCATTGCTCAGCAGTGGCGCAGCAGCCCAGCTACAGCGGATTGCAAGAAGCGTGCGCAGAGAGACAACGAGATTGATTTGACAGGAGATGAAGACGAAGACGTCCAAACACAGCTGCATGGCGATTTGAGCGGGCTCATTTCGCCGGCCGCAGCGTCCTTGCTCTCCCGGTCTAGCACAGCAAAACCAAGCAGCCCGCGTCTGGTCCGGCCCCCTTCGACGGCGCCTGGTGCTACGGCTTACATCTACGGCGATATATGTGCTGGCGCTGGAGGCATGGCATCAGGTGCTAAGCAGGCAGGCCTGCAGTTGAAGTTCCTGCTTGACTACTGGCCTGACGCTTGCAAGACACTTGGCCTTAATTTTCCAGACTCGAAGGTCATGCATATGGACATTCACAACTTTTGCACGAGTCCAAGACGCAGCTACCGAGTCGACGTGCTGCACATATCATTTCCATGCCAGCCTCACTCGCCGGCGCACACGATCAATGGTTCGAGAGACGACGAAAACATTGCGACCGGGTACTCTGTCCTGCCAATCTTCAACATTTGCAAGCCAAGAGTTGCAACGTTTGAGCAGACTCCAGGAATCCAGGAGCGCGGTGGTGGTAGGCACTTTCGTGCCTTGATCCACCAGATTACGGCTGCCGGCTACTCTGTTGCATGGCGCAAGATCAACATGGCTGAATACGGCAACCCACAGCCAAGGAGGAGATTGATCATTATCGCTGCTGCGCCAGGTGAGAAGTTGCCGCCCTTCCCTAAGCCAACACATGGCGCCGGTTATGCACCACTCACAACCATCTGGGATGTTCTGCAAAGCATTCCTCGACGCGATGATGACCACATGCAATGGCACACCAAGAAGGACGAGGCGCCTTACAACCCTCACGAGCCTCTGAAGGCACTGATCACATGCTCTGGTGGCGAAACGGACATTCATCCGAGTGGCAAGCGCTCTTTCACGCTGAGAGAGCTTGCACTGCTACAGAGCTTTCCAGCTATCCATCGCTTCTACGGGCTCAAGGGAAGCATAAAGAAGCAAATTGGGAATGCCGTGCCTAGCTGCTTTGGGAAGGCGTTGTTTGAGGAGATAGTGAGGAGCCTGCGGGAGACTGACCGTGCGGCTGCTCTGTACAAGCCGGAGACAGTCCAGTTGGACTAGAGCAAGAAGTATGTGGTGACTTTGTGCAAAATCAGATTGCGACGGGCACAGGCCAAGGCCATGATCATGAGCAATGGCTTCCTGCATGGGGCAAGTGAGCGACGATGTATAACACAGAGACGGGGAGCCGTAACCGCACTGTCCGTTGCTGCTGTGGAAGAACACTGAGCGCAACCGCATCACTCGTTGCTGCTAGTGGTGAAGCGTGCGAATGTCAAGCGGTACATTCCAATCTGATGAGCTGCCAAGCGCTCGGGTATCAAATAGTTACACAACAGTATCACAATGACCACCAGGATGCAGATCTGGTTGAGAACTGTCGTCCGTGGTGATATACTCTAACTTCCCTCCATCTTCACATCCTCAAATTCCTCCTCGCCCTCCTCCATCTCATCCCCGGTCGCTGTAAAGTCCTCTCCACTCTCAGCCTTAGCCTCCTCGTCAATCTTCGCATCAGCCAACATACTCGCATACTCCGGCTTTAACATCCAACGGTTATTTGCATCGCCACTCCGAACCAGAATTGCAATTGGCTCCAGCACCTCCTTAATGTACGCCTCAGGCTGATGCAATCTATTCCGCAAGCTCTGCATACCCCAGTACTTGTACTCTTTGAAGCAGTCTTCCAGACGGTGTGTGAGCTCGCCCCACTCCATGCGCACGGCTTTATCGCGCACGACTTTCCCGCCTTTGGATTTGGATTTGGAGGGTTGGGAGGAGAGGGAGAAGGAGTTGAAGGTGCTGAGGTTGCTGGATAGGCCGGGGTGCAGGCGCTTGTCAATGCCGGCGGTGAAGCCGACGCGTGATTTGGGCGCGACGTGCGCGTCCCATTGTTTCTTGATGTGCTCGTGGTACTGCGCGTCTTCGATGGGTGTCGCTTTGCCTTCGTTGCGGACTTGTGGTGCGAGTGCCGTTTGCTTTGGAATGGCGGTGCGGTAGTTGACACGCCCGTCCTTACCGTAGCGCTCGTTCTTGGTAGGAATGCCTGTGGGTTTGCTCGCTTGAAGCCTGTTCCTGCCTCCGCCCATGGACCGATGACCCGGCAAGTCTTTCTCTGAGAACACTGAGACATTGCTATCGCCGCAGCTGGTGAGTTTGACGTCGTAGTTCTTCAGTACGCTCTCGTGCTGTGGTAGATCGTTGCGCAGACGAATCTGGATCTTCTGCTTGAGAGGTTGGTTCTCCTCGCCCGGCTTCTCGTGGTAGACGCGCATCGTGCCCAGCTGTATCCGTTGACCTTCAGGCGCCTGATCGTACATGTCCTTCCACACCTGCCACACGTCTCGCGGGATGTTCACCAGCCATGATGCCGCACTCTCGTCTGGGATGTAGAGGTCGGTGTCCTCCTCGAACTCGTCGATGTCGGCCAGGGTGCGGTCAGGCTCGTCAACCTTGATCTCGGGCTTGACAGCAGCCATATCATATGTCTGCTGGTCGAGTCGGACGCGTGATGAGTCGGGATGTCCTTCTAGACAACAAAGCAGCGGGTTGCCTTGTTGGAACGTGATCCCTCCGCTGTGACGCTCATCCTTCACTTGAGTCATGAAGTGCATCGGCTTTACGACTAATGCCGCAGTTCACGAGGCGGCTTCACTGGCAAACAAAACCATCATCGTGCACGAAGCAGCAACAGGATGGCGTCCGCTGAGATCACGGAGCAGCTGTCACAGGCGACGAGTGTGTTGGATGCTTCACAGCGCACGAACGTCTTCCACAGCATCCTCGCCTCAATCCTCTCCGAACCCGCCAACCTCGCCCCCAATCTCGTCGCATATGTCCAGGCACTGCTCTCCGACAGCATCGGTGTGATCCACTCACGGCCGCTCCTCCAACACTTCGTCGAGCAGTTCAAGAGCATCGCCAACAACGATGTCAAGACTGAAGCCGGCACCGCCATCGTCCAGCTCCTGCAACCACGCATCGTCAGCTACGAGCAGCAAGACAGTGCCCTCAAATACACCCTGGCAGATGCATACGAGGCGGAAGAGGACTGGACGAGCAGTGCCAAGACTCTTCAGACTATCACCTTAGAGTCGAGTCAGAGGACCGTGACAGATGAGACGAAAGCCCAAGTGTGGATGCGCATATGTCGGTGCTACATTGAGGATGAGGACCACACCAACGCCTTGACCTATCTCAACCGCGTCAAACAGGTCATCTTCAATGTCACGAGCCATGAGACGCGATTGCAGTTTGCGCTGAGCCAAGCACGAATCTACGACAGCCAACGCAACTTCCTCGATGCCTCCTCCGCCTATCATACCCTTTCCAATGAGTCAGCGGTCGCCGAGGAGGAGCGCCTCCAAGCTCTGAGTGCTGCCATTACTTGTGCCGTCCTCGCTCCAGCTGGTCCAATGCGCAGCAGACAGCTAGGCAGACTCTACAAGGACGAGCGCGCAAACGACACACCGGAGCACGGCATCCTCGAGAAGATCTTCCTGGACCGCTTGTTATCGCCCGAAGAAGTGGCTGCCTTCGCCTCGGAACTACAAGAGCACCAGAAAGCCAAGACGAGCGACGGCAGCACGGTGCTCGACAAGGCTGTCCTCGAGCACAATCTACTAGCCGTGTCGCGCATCTACCAGAATATCAGCTTCGCAGCGTTGGGACAGCTTCTTGGGGTCGACGCAGATAGGGCAGAGCTGTATGCGTCAAACATGATTGAGTCAAATCGTCTTTCTGGCTCGATAGATCAGATCGCGAATATCCTTTACTTCAACACCAAGGAAGGTGGAAGTGACGCTGCGGCCATGAACTTGCGAGCGTGGGACGCGAATGTGCAGGGTCTGTCCGAGGAGGTGGAAAAGGTGACGACTTTGCTTTCGAGGGAGGCACCTGGACATTACGAGAAGATTGTGAGTGAATCTAATATCCCGGCACTGATGGACGAATTTACTGACGATGTCGCAGATGGTGGCGTAGAACGGCGCCGGCTCCTCGGGTGTGCGCAAGACTGCCTCAATTGACGGGAAGGCGTCTGATATGTCGAAGGTGATGACTTTGATGATGAGACATCATTCTGACGAATTTATGCAGAAGGAGGATGAGAGGAGGCGATCATGAGGTTATGCATAGCGAGGGCGTTTCGGAGGATAAATCGCTTTAAATCATCGGAAAAGATGGTATGGTAGAGCACCTGCATGATCTCCGGCAGGACAGTATGAGAGCATGAACGTTATGTATATGATCCTTTGCCGTATACTTGCCGAAGACAAAACGCAACAGGCCCAGCATTCTGTCTTATGTGGCCTGGACCCACATACCAAGCCAAAGCTACACTAGTAGTACATCCCCACTTTTATCAATACAGCCTTTGAACAACTCAAATACGGTCTACCATGGGCCTTCTTCACCTGTAGGAAAGATACGTCCCGCGGTTCACGCCGCCACCATCCACCTTATCCTCCACCTCCTTGCTGGGCTCAACATCCCGCTCAATCTCCTTAGACTCAGTCTTCGCAAAGTTCTTCCCAGCAATGATATCAGCAACAGCAGTGATCGAGTCCCTCATACTCGTGGGCCTGCTCTTTCTCCCGCCTCCTTCGCCACCTGTACCTTCGTCCATCAGGCTGCGAGGTAATTGCATCTCATCTGCCGTCCCTGCGGGTCCCAACTCGGTTGGCGAAGTCACGGCACTAGCGATGAACGGATGCGTCTGAATTGGGCTCCCTTGCATGTGGTCGTCCTTGCGGTAATTGAAGAGAGTACCAAACCCATTGTGGCCGTTCGTGGGTGTGAAAGTCCTCTGCTCGCCGGCTTTCTCGACTTTGGACACTGGTGCAGGGTCGGCGGCGGGCGAGGACGCTTTGCGTTTCTGCTCGCTAGACCTGGAAGCGCGCGAAGTCTGTCTGCTGACGACCTCTGTCCGAGCGTCAGCAGCGCCGTCCAGGTTGGCACCCGCAATGTCGCTTTTGATCGTAGAGCCGCCGTCATCATTCAACCATCGCGAGTTCAATATCTGCAGCGCAGTTGGTCGGGTCGTCGGATCAGCCTGCAACACCCACTGTAAAAACTCAACCTCATCCTCTTCCAATCCACGTTGCCTCAGCACATCCCACTGACTTCCTGACGGTCGGTGCTGGTACGGCGTAGCTGCGTCTTGGTAGTACGGCTGATTCTCCAAATCATAATCATTCGCCAATGCACTCTTGACGGCCGCCTCCCGGTCCAATATGTTTCCCGACCTCGTCTCCAGATCATCGTAGATCCCCGTTTTCTCGAACCTCGTGCGAGCTTCCAAAAGATGAGAGTAGATCAGACCAAAAGCCCAGATGTCGACATCGGCGGAAAGTTCGTGCTTGAAGTAGACTTCCGGCGCACGGTAGGAGACCGGTTGTGACACGCCTTTCGACGGAGAGTCCATCACGATACCCAAATCGCCTAGCTTGATATCGAGATCGGAGCCATCGCCTGGTGTGTCAGGGTCGAAGCCATTGAGAAGGACATTTTGCATCTTCAGATCGATATAAGCGAGGCCCTGCTTATGGACCTCCAGCAAGCCCTGCAATATCGACCGCGCGACCACTCTGATCTCAGATTTGGTAAAAGGCCTCTGCGTCCTGGCATGCCACAATGTCGTCTCCAGAATCTCCAAGACCATAATCGGACCGGCGCCATTGTTCGGGGGAATCCTGTCGAGCAATTTGCGAATAAATGGCGCTTCTTTCAGCAGCTCGTGCATTGTAAGTTCGTGGAGGAATTTGGGCCATGGCGCAACTTCATCCTGAGATGGCGCCTTGAGCACGACGATATTTCCATGGTTGCCGCTTTCCACAGCAGTGAAGACGTTCTGTTGACCTAGAGCTCCAACGGCCAGGTATTTGGTGCCCGACTCACCCACGTATTCAGCGCCTTCTTTCAATGCAGTCATTATTCTATGTCTCTATGTTGATGGTCGCATTGTCTCTCATGTTGTCGAATGGCAGAGATGCCTCTGTTATGTGGCAGGGTGGTTCCATTGTCTTGTTGGCCACTGCCTCATCGGTGACGTTGCATCTCCGCAAACCCAGGTACGCACTCAAATTTGCGGGTCTTCATGCAAGATGGAACACATCCTGGCGAATAGATCAAAATAGTGTACTGTGTGGTTGTTGCGAGTCAGCAGAATAGCTTGAGAAGCACGAGTCGCTGGACCCAGGCTTGTGCTTTGACACTGGAGGATGAATGATGAACCGATCAGGAGAATGTTGTATGGTTTCAATGGCGATCGCATGATCTGCACATTTCAGTTGCAATTGCATGATCTGCATTCTAGACGAACGTCAAACAGTGTAGCGAGAGGGATTGGCTTCATACCACTCCGCATGGACTTCCATGTTCTCATCTAATCCTCATCATCATTCCCGTCATCGATACCTAGCCACGCAGTCCTACACCTTACAGCCTCGCTTCTGACCACTCGCTTCGCATCATCCAGGCAAGGCATCAATCGCTTCACCACCTGCCGTCTGTACGGTACTACAGCCTCCCGCTTCAGTTGCTTGGGCACCAGAGCGAGGCATTGCAACGCTCTTGCTCGCACAATTGCGTTGTTTGACGACGTCGAAGTAAGGTTCAGCAGGCGCGTGATTAATGAAGCTGTATGCTCAGCCAGGATAGCAGAATCGTGCAGAAGGACTGACTCGAAGATGCAAAGGGCGGACGCCTTGATCTCGTGATCGGCAGTGTCTGTCAGGTCGAGGGCCTGGAGAAGAGGTGGCGCCAGAGAGGCGAGCGACGGTTCGAGAATCGAGTATGGGAGCCATCTCAGTATCCCGAGCAATGCAATAACGTAATTAGGCTTCTTCGCTAGGTCTGCCGTACGGATCGACTCTGTCAAGGGCGGCACCGCCTGCCCAAAGACCTTCTGCCTGTATAGGCCAGAGACCAGGCAATGGTTTTCTTTGCTCAGGATGTCATCGGGTGCGAGTAGTGTGGCGAAGCGTCGAGCTGTGCTCTTGTCTGCGTTTGCGAGTAGACTGAGAAGTGATTGAATGTATTTCGTTGTCAAGGAACCGCTCTTGCCCTGGACCAAGAGTGCCTTGACAACAGCGAAGGCGGTGTCAACGACAGCCAGAGGGACGTCTCTGGAGAGGAGCGCCTCGACTTCGAGGCCAGCTGACTGGAGCGTTGCTTGCATAGCCTTTGGGTTGGCAAATTTGTTGACGAACAATGAGATGTGCCGCAAGACTGCGTTCGCCACTTTTCGTTGCAGGCTACTGCTCATTGCAACTCTGGCTTGGGCCTGCAGGGATGCCACGATGTCTGCTGCATCAACCACTTCAGCCCTGAGAGCGGCGTAGTAGTACAAGGTGAAAGGTGCCAGCGACACGACATGCTCCACAACTTCTCCGTCCGATTTTGCGGCAGCTGAGAGCCAGTCTGCATGTCGGGTATAGACCGTGCTTTGGAAGTGCACTCCCTGCGGTCGGAGCATGACGTTGGCTAGACGTCCGACGACGTCAAGCAGAGACGCGTCTCTGCCTCCTGTTGCGTCTCGCACAAGATCCACGACCATTGGCTCAGCATACTCCGTAAAGTACTCTTCGCGAATGATGCCGTTTTCCAGTACAGGACTTCCGAACGTGAAGGCGTACAGCAATCCCAATAACAGAGCTCGATGGTACTCCGTTGGCGCACGTTGGTGCCGCGCCGCAATGAATTTGTTTTTCAAGCGCACGACAACGGTATCAAAGATCTCACGCTCGGTGCTTAATTGCGCAAGCGCCTCCAACACAGGTGTGGGCTGTAAAGCATCTGTAGGTACGTCCGGAAGTTCGACCATGAAGGCAGGAATCGTGCGATCGCGCAGCGCCGATGGTGCGTTATGTGCCATCTCAATCAAAGCCTTGACCGCCTGACTTCGAATGTCGCCATGGCCTTCCACGCGCTCGTGCAGTACAACTTCTGTGACGGTGTCTACTGCCAAGACAATCTCTTCATCCGATAGAACTTTGGGTATCGATGTTAGCTGGGCCAAACCGCTGAGCGATACAAGGCGGAACGAAACTTCGGATTTTGGCGCGTGTACCAAGGCACGCACCATAGCCTGTACAGCTTCGCTCGAATGTGCGCGCAAGGCGTCCGCGGCAACGTTGACTCGAGCACTAGTCATATCTGAGTATGCTGCAGCAACCTGACTGAAGGTTTCCAGCAGTCCGCGACGTTTAGTGATTGACTCTGAGCCTCTGTACAAAGAGAGGAGCACCGGCAACACGCCATTTGCAATCTTGTCGGCAACAATAGGCCCTGCAGATGCTACTGCATGCAATATGCGACCCGCAGCCTCTGACTGCTTTGTCGGAGCATCCTCGAGATGCTCGTTGCACTCTTTGATGATAGGGCGCAGATAGGCATTCAACGGGCCCTCAAGAGAGTCCGTAAATTTTGCAGCTATCAGCTGCAAAGCCTTCAGTGACTCAAGCGCCAAGTCTTCTTCCTGCACATTCAAAATCTCAAACTTGAGAGCATCCCACAGACTGACTGAGTACAGGTTGATGGAGTCGGCTCCGTAGCCAACGATACATGCTTGAATGGTCTGAAGTACATCCCTTTTTGTATTCATGGACGTTGAATCCAGCTTGTCTAGCAGGTGCGGGAATGCATGCGGCGCAAAGTCTGAGTTTGCGGCGATGCAATCTCGAAGGCGATCCTTCAGGTCTTGCGCTGTGATGCCATAAGGATCATCCGGAGGTGGCTTGAACGTGATGGGAAAGTAATTGAAGACCGAGTCAAACAAGTCCTGCGCGAATGCATGAACATCCCACTCCGTCATAGGAACTCGCAGGAGCGAAAAGATGATCATGAGGTTGCGTGGGTCCTTCTCGCCTTCGAAGTAGGTGATGAAGCCGTCCATAAACTTGCTGTCACTCTCGTGCAACTGTTTTACGGCGTCCCGATATTTGGCCATCAATAGGTCGATAAGCTGGACTACGGCATACCTCTCGGTCTGGAGCTTGAATTGCCGTAACGGGTTCGTATTGTCGATGAAGGTACGCATGACCTTCTGCACGGTTGCACTGTCCCATTTTCCAAGTTGCTCAAGCGCCACCAGTGCCTTCGCTGACGCACCTATGCCCTCATGGTCGCCTTCTATCCTGCCGAGGACGAAATCGCACAAGAGGCGTCTCTCCTGACCAGATAAGACTCTGGGTGGTAGGGCCAGCAGGACATCAGCCAAGTAGGCAACAGACTTGGCACGTTGTGCGCCATTGTCTTTGTTGTTGATGTATGGTTCAAGGCTTGTGATAAGGTCGATAAGTTTCAGCTCCTTGGTCCCCAGTCGTTTCGCGCTGCTGGCAGCGATCCTCTGTGCTTCGACCTTGTCCTTATCCACCTCCAAGAGGTAGAGCGTGATATCTGAGGACATTTCCACATGGTGTTGACCGTGACTGATGCGGACTTTCCCATGTCATTTTTCAGCCAGTGACGATAGCGTGCTTTAGGAAAGAACGGACCATTCCGCCGGCCCGTTCCAAGAGGATGTGTGCATGGATCTGCAACTTTAAATTTTCCCCAAAAAGTGCATAACAGGTTTGGTGTTGTCTTGCGGAAGATTGTGATAGTTTACGGTACGACAGAATCGAACAGCATCGAAGAGAGTAACGTGCATGAAACCTGCCCTTATTCGCAACTCAATAACTGCAGTTCCCGCACAATTTTTCGCCAACATCTCCAAATGGCTTCAATAGCGGCATCGTCTTGCAAAGTCATTCTCTCGGCTGCTATCGCAAAGAGCCTATTGAAGGAGGTTGAAGAGGATCTGCAGAAGCTAGGTCGACCTCCCAAGCTGCATGGTTATCTAGCCAACAGAGATCCTGCAGCTCGTATGTATGCAGACTGGACCGCAAAGACGTGCAAGGAGAAGTAAGCCATCGCTTGATGTCAATCAGACTTGAACCAAAGGCTTATGATCGATCAGTGGCTTTGACTTCATTCTCCACGAGGTCGATCGTGAGGAGCTTGAAGAAGAGATCCGCAAAGCTAACAACAACGACGATGTGGATGGCATCATCGTCTATTACCCGGTATTCGATTCCAAACGGGATCAGACAGTCCAATGGGCCGTCAGCATGTACAAGGACGTCGAAGGACTATCGCCGCAATTGATCAGCAATATGTACCAGAACATCCGGTTCTTGGACCCGCCGACAAACACGAGAAAATCTATCCTGCCCTGCACACCTTTGGCGATCCTGAAGATCCTGGAATACATCCATATTTACAACCCGGTGCTGGATTATGGAAGACGTCTACACGGGCGTCGCATCACAGTCATCAATCGCAGCGAAGTTGTCGGGAGGCCGTTGGCTGCTTTATTAGCCAACGACGGTGCGGATGTCTACAGCGTAGATATCACTGGTGTCCAGCACTTCAGCAGAGGCAGCGGCCTCAAGAAGCAGAAACACGACGTCGAAGACATGGAGGGATGGTCGCTGGAACAGTGTCTTCCGATCAGTGATGTTGTCATCAGTGGCGTCCCGGGCGACAAGTATAAGGTCCCGACGCAACTGATCCGCGATGGAGCCGTATGCATCAATTTCTCCAGTGAGAAGGTATGAAAAGTGACGTTGCCGGTTTGTTGTATCTGCTGACAGCAGGCTCAGAACTTCAAACCAGACGTGAAAGAGAAGGCGTCGATCTATGTTCCCGCCATTGGTAAAGTCACCATTGTCGTCCTCATGCGCAACCTCCTACGCATGGTGCAGAACCGGCCCTCTCAAGCATCGCGAAACAATGGGTTCGAATGAGCACCGCGACAGAAAGTGCAATCGACTCAACGGCAGTGAACACATCTAATCCACCTCGACCAAGACCTCCAGAAATCATTCGGGCGGAATACAGTTAAAGAAAATCGTAACTGGAGGTGTCAATCCACCATATCATGCCTTATCATATCTGGCGTGATCTGCGATTCGAAGGTGGCCTAATCCAGGCTGAAGAGGCGGAGAACTCTCGCCTGCTCGACTCTATTGACCAATGGTTGTGATCATCATGATAGGTCTGTTGACGGCGATTTGGCGGATCTTACGGCGCAACGAGCTGGCTACATGTCGGCAGGCCCGGAAATATCGTCAGGCATTAGCTTCCGTCCTCTGTGAACGAATCAGCATTGTAGGCATAACCAGAAGTTGGACACACGAGCCATCATCGCCATTCAATACCCACAGCCATGGCTCCCACCATATCACCCACCAGTCACAAACATTAGGGCGTCCAATGACTAAACATACTATCATTATCGATAGTTATCATGCTGTTCGAGTAAGCGTCAAGATGTTCTTGCAGTCGTCCGAGACAACCACTGTACACATGCTTTTTATGATACTACAGCCGCTCTACATCAGCCACCCCACCCGTTGTTCCTTCATTCGTCCAGTGTCACATAATTCGCTGGGAACAAACCACTCTTGCCGCCGTAGTGTCCAAACCACCAGTCTTCATCTGGGAATTCCTGCGATGCGTTAGTAAATCGTCAATGCAGACAATGTGTTCAGCGTGGCGACTCACGATTTCTGTGATGGTAGCGCCGTCCGGGAAACTGAGCTCGTTGTCTTCAGCAGCCTCGTAATCATACTGCGCTGTGGCCGTCTTTCCTGCAGCTGCGGAAGCTGGCGCTGGCGCTGGTGGTGCCGAGTCCTCCTGGACTGGCGGTGGTAGAGGGGCAGCAGCTCCAGTAGAAGTAGGATCACCGCCCTCCACAAGCTCGACATAATTGCTAGGAAACAGACCTGTTTCGCCACGGCTGTTTTGGCCCATCCACCAATCCTCATCAACCATGTCAATATTAGTGACTCGCTCGCCTTCGTGGAGCTCAAGCTCGTTGTCTTCGGCCTTCTCGTAGTCGTACTGTGCAATGGCCTGCTTGCCGCCAGTCTCGGCGGACTTCGGATCTGCGTTGTGACCGAAGGTGCTGACCGCGGCAGCTTGGCCAGCGCCACGAGCTGGATCCTCATCCTCTTCTTCGGGCTCTGGTCCCTGGTGCTGTGATATGACTTTCTCGAGAGAGGCTGCGGGTACTGCTCTTGGTGGGAGAGGCTCTGCCTTTTCGATCTCGGGTTCTGGACCGCGAGCGACTGGCATCGCAATGCGCACCGGCGATCCTGAGTCTATTGGCTCATCTTCTCGTTCCTCTTCCTCAGGATCGTCCTGTGGGAAGGGTCGAGGCGGCGGTGGCGGCAAGGTCTGATGCTCTTCTGCGGGCCGTTCAGCATCCTGTGGTCTTTGTGGCAGGCCTGGTATTGGCACACCTCGGGCACCTGCATTTGGCTTGCTAGCGGTGTCGAGCGCTGGCGGGTCCGGAGCGCCACCCGTAGAATCTCGAGCGACACCCATAGGTGCCGCATCCTTGAAACGGTCTCGGATCGCTCCAACACCGCCCGCGGTCGGCTCCTGCTCTTCTTGCACCGGATCCTCCCCAGTACGTTGTGCGCTGACTCCACTGCCGCCCGTACGAGTCGGGATCTGAACTCCCCACTTCTTGCCGCCGTAGCCACTCTGCCAGCCACCGCTCTGCTGACTTTGGAGAGGTGCGGCTGAGCCGCCCGGTGGAGACGTCTGGGTCTCTGCAGCACCGCCAAGGCCACGTGCCCTCCGCTTCTCCTCCCATTGCTGGGCCGGCGTCTTTCCGCCTGCATCTGCGAAAGTCTTCGCTGCCGTGCCTACAGGCGCAGCCGGAGCCAGCGGTTTAGCCTCAAACCCTCCAGGCGTAGGTGCCGTTGTGCCAGCAAAGTTGCTGGCTTGAGAGCCAAAGCGGTTAGCGACCTGTGGCTTTGGCAAAGAAGTCAGACGGCCTCCCGATGGTTGCTGGAAAGCCGCGGAGCGGTCTGCGAGTGACTTTGGTCGATCGTCGTCCTCAGCCGGTGCCGAAGCTGGCGGTAGATTTGGTTGCGGAGCGCCCTGAGCCTTCCGTCGAATGTCTGCGATGTCCACCTTGCCCACAGGCTCATATGCGCCTCTCACTACAGTTGGCCTATCATCCTGGGCGCTGCCTTGCTCTTGCGCCTGTCTTCTGATAGCACCAATGTCCACTTTGCCGATCGGCTGATAGCCACCCTTCACCACGTCTGGATTGCCGTTCTCCTCGCGCTGCGCAGGCTGATACCTGGACGGCTGGTGCTGGGACTGCAGCTGATTTATGTCCACCTTGGTCGGCTTGTAAGCAGATTCGACCTTCTCAAGCTGCGATCGAGTGACTGGCGGTGCGTCCGCACCCCAGCCGTCATCGTCAGTCGGCCCTGTAGAGGCGGGAACGTGCCTAGATCGCTGGCTGAGTGGCTGAAAAGCTCCAGCCCCGAAGCTTTTAGTAGGCATAATTGGTTTCGACGCAACGGGTGGAGGTGGGCCAGATGCGCCCGGGGAGGAGACGGTGCCTGCACCGCTGTACTTTGAGCCCGACGAGTCTGCCACCTTTTGCACAATCACTTCTGGTGTCAAGTCTCGGTCAGAGCGCGCGGTCACTTGAACGTGGTAGCCGTGCAGTATCTTTGAAACGACGTTGAGGTGACTGGTGAAATAGCCTTTGGTGCGTTCTGGTACTCCCTCACCACACCAGGCGATGAGCACGTTCTTCGGAAGTCCTGTGTTAGGATCCTTGACCTTTACAAACGCGAATTGTATCCTGCCATCGGAGAACTCCTCGATCAAGTCGAGCAGCTCTCCCTCACCAGTCGTCTGAACTTTCAGCACGCTCTCCTTGCCCGAGTCTTGCTGGAACGCTGACACGAGCGGCGCCTGGACGGTGAAGACGGCCCATTGGCCATACGTTTGAGAAGCGGTCGCGGGTCCAGACGGGGGAGGGGCATTGACGATCTTTTGATAGCTTGCGGTGATCGAAGGCCCGTTGGCGGAGGTATTGAGGGTCGCCATGCTGTCGGAGGAGAGGGAGTATGGCAAGTCGACCAAGTTCAAGCAGTGTGGACTGTAGATGTAAGACTGGAGCTGGTGCCGCCCAGCAGGCACAGCCACATGAAACCACTGGACCTACGTAATGAGGCGCTGGCTTTCTCAGTACGCTATAAATCAATCACGTGCACCTACACCCACCGAACCACATGTACCTTCAGTGCGTACCTCCTAGTAGTGCAGTGAAATGCATTCATTGCCAGGAAATACGGGAGTTGAGGCCTGACCGTAAGTATACACTCCGTATCATGTCAATCAATGGATCCTCCGCAGCGTCAATATCAACGTCACGGACCAAGGCTCGTCAGGGTCGGTCAGTGTGGGTTAATCTTCACGTGTACCTGTACTTTCGCAAATCGCAAGGCAATCATGTCATCAACGGTACATGTATCCTAACATTATTTCCAAGAAATTTCCCCTCGACACCTCTGTATTGACTACCTCTGTACATACATGTATACCTCCACGACCCACTGACAAGCAGTCGCCGAGCCACAAGTCGCGGTCGGGTGTGAGCTCAACTTTCTGCATCGCACATGCGTCGGGCTACTCTCGCACCTGTCGCCGAAAGCCCTACCATTTTGGATTCGTCGACAACACACGCTGCCCGGCTTCTACAATCCACGCCTTCTTCCAGCTTCCACCTCGTCCGCTCCTACTCTGCTCTGCTCTGCTCTGCTCTGCTGCCGCTGCCTGCCTGCCTGCCTGCCTGCCTGCCTGCCTGCCTGCTCAGGCTATCCACCGCTTGCACATGAAGTGACCGCTGACCGTTGCTACCTAGTCACTATTTAAGTACCTCCCTTTTCTTGCCTCGAACTAGCTTCTTGCGCATCCTGCTCAGACCTCATATCTGTCCCCTTGTGTGCTCTTCCGCCTCAGACACAGACAGGTAAAGACCGCCTCTTCCGCGCATGGCAACGTAGCGAATGCACGACGCAGAGCCCCGGGACCGGTAAGGCGCATCAGCCGAAGAGCTTGGGACATCAACCAAGGCCATGGAGCGCGACACCCAGGGCGACGCGCATTCGCCCGGCTCCGACTTCTACAACGATGCGTCCACAAATGCGCCTACTGCTGACCACCCGAGCGCGTCGGGAGTGCCAGCACCGACTGAATTGACGCCGCACCGCTCCGAATCCCTCGTTCATGCTGAAGCACTCAGCGACGTCGATGATGGCGACTCGTCTGTCGACATGGACGTGTCGGAGCCTAGCCGCTCGCCAACCCCGGAACCAGCGTACGAAGGCTGTGCGCTCCCGGGACAGCCAGAGCAGCCCGGCGAAGCAGTGGATAGCGCAGTTCATGCCGGAGCCAAGCGCAAGCTCAGTGACGCGATTGATCCACTAGACGCGCTGGAGCAGAGCCTAGAGGATAACAGCAAGAAGCCCAGATGGTTAGAATCGCCCAATTCAGCCCCGGATGCAAGACCCTCTCCCGCGGAGCGATGTCCAGTGCAGCTGTGGCAGCAGGTGTTCTTGCGACTCTCCCCGGCTGTTCTGTCGCGTTGCTTGTGTGTGTCTAAGACGTTCAACAGATACTTGACCACTACAAAGGCCGATCCCACCATTTCGAAGAAGGATGCGAAGAAGATACGCATTTTGGACAGCGACACCATCTGGGCAGAAGCCAGGAAGGCTTACTTCCCCAACATGCCACGGCCCCTGCTGCAACATACCGAGCTACAGATGCTTCAACTCATTGGCAGTAAGCATTGCCAGTTCTGCGGGCGCGTACCATTGCCTGTGTTGGCCAGTAACCCTTACAATGCCGGACCAGGACCTGATGGCCTGCGCGTCATCTGGCCGTTTCGCATTAGGGCCTGCGGTCCTTGTTTTGAGCAGCGTACCATCAAGGTAGGCCTTGCTGTACTGGTGGCACACACCTCTGCTAACCCTGTGCAGGACGTTGATTTTATGGTGATCACGAGCGTGAATCTACTGCGTCTCGGTTTACCTCATGCCTTTCGTACGCCGGATCTCCATTTCGTGCCTGATATCCAGCGCCATCTTCCAGGGGGCATACCTCAGCACTCCGGCATTTCCAAGGTCTATTATCAACCGGATGTGGACGCCATCGCCGCTGAGTTTGAGGACGTCAAGGGCTATGGCAACGGCGCGGCCGAGGAATGGCGCAAAGGCCTGGACACCAAAGGCAGAGAAAGAATGGCCGATGCTTCGCGATGGGAGAAATGGGAAAGTCAGATTGGTTTTGGCGCCGACCTGGCGCACGTTCTAAGGGAGTATGACCTTCCTTCTTTCCCGCGTCATGTGGAAGGGACGCAGAGTAAAGCTGCCGGCGTAAGCCCACCTATAACCAACCCGCCTTTCATGGCGAACGGTAAGCACAAGCTTTCCATTCGAGTATCTACTTGTTCTTCCTTCGATTGCCTTGGCGTTGTTCATCTACCAGAGCAAGATCTGTTCGTTACAAGCCCAGACCTTGAGACATGTTTGATCAGATCTTAGAGGACTGAACACTGCCTGACGTTCCTCTAGGTCCGCACGCACTGCCACAGCCCGTCCACGTTTTCCCGAAAGGATTTACGCCAACTTTTGGAACATCAACCACAACCGGCCATCTCACACCACGGCCGCTCCGGAACGCCCACAATATCGAGGAGGCCCGCGCAGCTCGAAAGTCTGAAATTGAGCGCCGTTGTCTGGAGCTCGAACCACCCTTGGAGCCGAAGGTTCTGCCGTTTATGGACTCGTTCAACGCCGCCATGCAGATTACGACGCCTATGAATGATGCCCAATGGGAAATGTTGAAGCCGCGGCTCCTTTCGCAACGCGAGGCCGCTGAACTCATGGTGCACAAGAGGGCAGAGCAGCTGGCTGCGCTCGAGGCTGCTATCCCCGCCACTGTTCACGACGATAGCTTTACAAAGCCTGCCAGGGAAGTGTACGATCAAAAGTACGAGGATGCACAGGAGCCGTTACGCCAACGGCTTGGTGAGTACGCAGAGGACTACATCACAATCCATTGGAGCGGTGGCCAAAATCTGGATGGCAACAGTGCACCTCTTTTTGCCGTCGGGGCACTTCAGCACGTGTGGGACCGCTACTTGGAGGACAAGCAGGCCGACAACCTTCCAGTGCATGGCCAGATCGCCAATCTCAGCTTGGATCAAGGATCTCCTGCTCCAGAACCATTCTTGTCTTTGGATAACATGAAATGGGTCTTCGACAACAAAATCAGAGGCCTTGTAGGGCCGCACTATCAACACCTGTTCATATGTGCCAACTGCGAAGAGGAACGCAACCCAAAGTGGTTTGCGTTCGAGTCGCTGATCCAGCATTATGGCGCAAAGCATACGACGGCCTTCAGCCAGGGCAATATTGTCGTGCACTGGCAGACTGCGCAGTGGCCAGATAAACCACCGTTCCACCTGAAACCAGAGAAATGGATAAAAGCTGCCCGGAGGATGGCAGAATACAGGCCGTATGCCCGTGCGCGTAACACTTTACAGCAGCGCACAGTTCGAGATGTTCCGCACATGCCTGCAGCTTCAAGTGTCTTGCTTTCGGATAACCCCCTGTTCTCTAGCGGACCGCAGCAGTCGTCCGCAAGCAACGGCTATTTCGCAGGCCCGCCTCACGGGCAGCCGCCGATGCCGTGGGTACCGCAGCGCAACAGCTCATATGCAGCCGAACCTCCTCAACAAACCAAGCACATGAGCTACGACGCACAACTCTACAAGCTTGCTACTGACGCCCGAGAGGTTTGGGATACTCTGGCGTCAACAGCGGATCTGTTGGAATGCATCCGTATGCAGACAGTCCTGTATCATGTCACGGTCCGGTTCCAGGAGCGCTTCTACCAAAAGCCTACTCTAGACCTTCTAACAGACGCTTTAGCAACCAATTCATCTATGCGTCCGCTTAAAAACGCTCATGGCCTGGCATGCAAAATATGCGTGGCGTCTCAAACGGACGGATCTGCCGAGTACCAGTCATACTATGCCCGCATTCGCAACGTCAAATTGTACCACATTGCATCCCTCGTCACACACTTCAAGATCGCGCATCAGCCGCAAGAAGTGATGAGCCACTTGGATTGGAGCAAAGACATGATAGAGCTGCCGGAAACTCAATTGATCAGCGACGTGATCCGCACGCCAGGCATGGACGATGAGAAGCTTAAACTTGTCGCTCAAGCCTTCCCGACTGCATTTTCGTCGCCTTTGCCGAAGATTGGCACTGTTACGGAGAAGTCCGCGGATGTTCGTTCGGACAGTGGTCTTGCCAATAGATTGCTCAGCCGGCTGAACAAGGACAAGCAGAAGCCGAGCAAGAAGAAGCGCAATCAAACGAATGGTGTTTCTGGGCGTGATATCTCAGAAGATGCTGTCATTCCGCCCGCTGAGGACGAATACGACCCTAGACGACCAGTGTACGCCCAAGACCAGACTGTGGATCCGGCTCGGTTCGACACCGATCTTGCACGAAAGCCTTCCGGGAGTGCATCGCTATCTGCGGCATCCGCACCCAGCGTAGGACTAACGCCAGAGGCCCTTGCTGCTCTGAATAACCTCACTGCGGTGAAACCCCAGCAGCAAGAACCGGACGGCTTCGATCGCAGCCCCTCGGTAGGCCGTGCGGAGCCCATGGCAGCGAAGCCTGCCTTCGCGCCTGATATTTCCGCCATATTAGCGACTCTGACAGGGAAACTGCCGGCTCAGACTGCCACTCCTCCGGCGACTGTGGACAACCGCTCTGGAAGCGCCCCGCAATTTCCTCCAACTCAGACACCATACGCTGTGACGCAGACCTCGCCTGCCTCATACCGTCCGGAGAGCAGACGCTCCAGCGGTCGTCAGGAGCGCGGCTACTATGCTGCACCAGAGCCGTCGCCGCGACATGATCCAGTTGATCTCAGAGCAGCGTTGGTTCGGAACAGTGTTCACTTCGAGCAGAATCAACATGCTCGTGCTCAAACGCAGACATCATTCTATACTGCGCCCTCGGCGCCGCGGTCGCCACCCCGATACCGGGAAGTCGACGAAGGCAGCCAGCCGTACTATCAGCAGCCTTACCCACCAGCACACAACCCTCTGGCTTTCTCGTACGTTCAGATGCAGCCGCAGCATGGGCAGCAAGCGCCTGTGCAGTATCACTACGAGCCTCAGCCAGCTTACAAGCCTTTGTACGTGGACAAGTACGGCCGGCAGGTTGAGCTCATTCCAATCGATTCGGCTCCAGCACCAGTGCAGTACGTACCGCACCCACACGAGCAGCAGCAACATCAGTACGGACAGCCGCAGCAGTCAGCCTATGCTGCGCAGCAGCCCTCATTGTACCAGCATGGTTATGGGCAACCAGTATATTATGAGCAAACACCGCAGCCTCGTTACGGCTGACCCGAATTGCCAATACCTGGAAAGAATTTGGACGCTTGCAATCCTTTGACAGGCCAAGGGACGAAGATGTGTATCAGTAGTGCGTCGGATGTGTATGAGTAGGGCGTTGGATGTGTAAGAGTATTGGCGGTTCACTTCTTCTGTAGATAGCTTGGGGCGGTCATGCAGCTGCGGGGTGTGAGATGTTCGGAATCAACCTCGGTATTGGCAGCTTCCAAAATGCAGTATCCCGACTGAACTTCCGTGTTGTTATAGCGAGAATGCACCGAGTTACAACCCATGGGAAGCACATCGGCGTGGACGCCCAGCCCACAGAGTGCCAACAAAGTGCGGGGCAACCTAGAGCATGAGCATGGTTACACTTTCTGCCATTCGCTCGAGGGGTAGATCAAATGCAAGCAGTGCGTCGCCCCCGGCAGGAAGGACGGTAGCTAATTCTGTGCAGTTGGGACAGCCGTCGTAGCCCCGATGGCGATAGCGAAGCTGCCAGTGGTTCATACAAATGAATCCTCAGGACCACACTAGACTGAATCCTTCAGACCAAGGTCCCAAGTGAGCACTCTAATCCGTTTGCTGCCAAAGCATGACCCAGCACATAGCCATCACCAAGCTCTGAGGCTTTGTACCACCATCCCGCCTGCCACCGTTACACAACACCCTGCACGAGCGCCCACCCTGCACGAGCGCCATGATCCTCGACTTCCTCTTCACGCCCTGGCTCTTGCTCGCCGTGCCAGTCCTCTACTACCTCGCGCCGTACCTTCGCAATGCCCAGATCCAGGACATTCCGGGGCCTTTCTTGGCCAAGTTCTCGTACCTGTGGTATCTGTACGAGTGCAGGCTGTGCAGGAGGTTCTTGACGGTGCACAAGCTGCATGAGAAGTATGGGAAGTTGGTGAGGGTGTCGCCGAATCAGATATCGATTGCGGAGCCCGAGGCGATTCCGGTAATTTATGGGCATGGGACGGGGTTTTTGAAGTCGTAGGTTGAGGGCTTGTGCTCTTGGGTGTGGGTGCTTTGCTGATGGTGTCCTAGCGAGTACTACGATGCCTTCGTTTCTATCCAGCGCGGCCTTTTCAACACTCGAGATCGGGCGGAGCACACCCGCAAGCGTAAGACTGTGTCGCACACGTTCAGTGCGAAGAGCGTGGGTCAGTTTGAACAGTACATTCACCACAATCTTGAGGAGCTGGCAAGACAATGGGATCGGAGGAGCAAGCAAGCGAATGGCGGATACTACCGGTTTGATGCTCTCCATTGGTTCAATTACACGGCTTTCGACATCATTGGGGATCTGGCGTTTGGTCAACCCTTCGGTATGCTGGAGAAGGGAGCGGATATCGCTGAGGTGCGGATGACACCTGATGCTCCGCCCACTTCTGCACCTGCAATTGAGGTCTTGAACCGGCGAGGAGAGGTCTCCAATGCGATTGGCATCGTGCCGTGGATCAAGCCGTATGCAAAGTATCTTCCCGATCCTTTCTTCTACAAGGGCGTCGAGGCAGTGCAGAATCTGGCTGGTATTGCGATTGCTCGGGTCAATGAGAGGTTGGCGGCTGCCGAGAGAGGAGAAATCACCCGTGTCGACCTGTTGGCACGTCTGATGGAAGGCAAAGACGAGAACGGCAACAAGCTGGGTCGAGCAGAGCTTACGGCTGAGGCTTTGACGCAACTCATTGCTGGCTCGGACACCACGTCGAACACGTCGTGTGCACTGCTGTATCACTGCTTGATGCACCCGCAGGTCGTCAAGAAGCTCCAGGCGGAGCTCGATCAGGCCTTGCCAACTGATGATGTGCCGCAATTCGAGCAGGTCAAGGATCTCCGATACTTGGACATGGTCATCCAGGAGACCCTGCGAATTCACAGCACGTCTAGCCAAGGTCTGCCGCGAACTGTGCCGCCAGGTCCTGGCGTCGATTTGGCTGGACACCATTTTCCGCAAGGAATTGTTCTCAGTGTGCCGGCGTATACCATGCACCATAGCAAGGAGATCTGGGGCCCCGACGCTGATGAATTTAGGCCTGAGAGGTGGGAGAAGCTCACCGAGAGGTTGGTCCGAGAATTGTCCCATTATGTGACATCTACTAAAAGTTGTGCAGGCAGAAGCTGGCGTTCATTCCGTTCTCGTATGGTCCTCGTTCCTGGTAAGCCCTATATTGAAATCTCTGTTGGACATGATATCCACTGACTTCTTGAAGCGTCGGCCGCAATGTTGCTGAGATGGAGTTGGCGCTTATTGTCGCCATGGTGTTCCGCCGATATGAGTTTGAACTGTACCAGAATCATCTGAACACCAGGGAGGGATTCTTGCGTAAGCCATTAGGCCTCGAAGTTGGCATGCGAAGACGTCAAAAGTGATTAGGATCTGTGTACGTGTCGTAAGTGAAATTGAACAGTCGAGATTTTATCCGTCAATGCTGGCTGCAACCCACTGTCCAGCATGTCCTGTTTACTGGCGTCAGTCTCGACTCATGCTGCATGTCTAGCCCGAGTAGCCTAATGCATACTTGCACAACTGGGATCATTGTTCTGGTGAGACTTGGACAAGCACGTGAATTCGCGGAGATAGGCTTCTTTGCATCGCGATGACATGAGTCCGAGTTGCAGCCGAAGAGGGTGTTCCACGTTCATAGTGGGTCCTATGAGCTGTGGCAGCGTATAAATTTGCGATAGTGTTGACATCGATGTCGAGAAGTCAGCACGCCCACCACAACGCCGTCTTCACCAGCGCTGAAGCTCAAAAGACTTGCCAAAATGGTTCAAACGAAGCAATGGCTTTTCAACAAGAAGCCAACCGACTTTCCGCATCTTGAGGGCCCGGACGCAACATTCAAACTTGTGACGACTGAGCTGCCAGAGCCCAAGAACGATGAGGTCTTGGTGAAGACCATATATCTATCCAACGACCCTGCGCAGAGGACGTGGATCTCTGCCACCGCGGACGCAGACCGATTGTACATGCCGCCGCCTCAAGAACGCACGCCCATGTCCGCATTCTCCTTGTGCCAAGTCGTGGAGTCGAAGTCAGCCAACTGGAAGAAAGACGACTGGGTCAATGCTCCTTCGGGCTGGTCGGAGTATGCTGTTCTGCCTGCCTCACGCCTGCAACCGGCTCCTGAGCTTCCCAATGGCTTGCCTAGGACGCTTTACCTTGGCTCGCTGGGCTTTCCAGGATTGACTGCCTATTTCGGTGTGACTGAGGTTGCTAATGTGACCAAGGACGATATTGTGGTTGTTTCCGGGGCGGCGGGCGCTACCGGAAATGTTGCGGTGCAGGTTTGCAAGAACATTATTGGGTGTAAGAAGGTGATTGGGATTGCTGGGAGCGATGAAAAGTGCAGATGGGTCGAGTCTCTTGGTGCGGACCTTTGCCTCAACTACAAGAGCCCGAGTTTCAAGGACGATCTGGCCAAGGCAACCCCTGGTCCTGATGGATATGCCGATGTCTACTATGTGAGTTGAATTCAATCCGCATCCTGAATGACAGTGCTGATCAAAGGATAGGACAACGTCGGCGGTGAGATCCTGGATTTCATGCTCACGCGCATGGCTCGCCATGGGAGAATCGCGGCGTGCGGCGCCATTTCACAGTATAACAACTCGCCGGATCGGACGACGGGCCTGAAGAACTGGTTCGAGATCATCAGCATGCGTATCCAGATCAAAGGCTTCATCGTCCTGGATTACTTGCATAAGACGGAGGAGGCCCTTGAGTTGTTCAGAAAGAGCTTGGCCGAGGGCAAGCTGAAGGTGGACAAGAGCGAGCACATTGTCAAGTCCAGTTTTGAGGATGTGCCGAAGACATGGCTGCAGCTGTTTGCGGGTACGAATACTGGCAAGCTTGTTACTGCGTTGGTGTAGAAGGGTCATGGCAATAAACAAATGTAGCCCCGGTCTTTGCAACCCCGGGCTTCACACTCAGAAATCCAGTCCCAATGCGTTTGATGATATCGTCTGGCGGGAATGGTGATTCAAATGTGCTATACTTGGTCATGTCTGCTGATGAAGCTGGGGCTTTATTATGTTGGTTGCGTGTACGAGGAGCCATCTGGAAGGTAGCGATGTTCGTGTTCAAGAAGGTGTATGGACACTAGTGAAGAGTTGGAAGTCATATGGCAGAGTCCAGACTCGATTATTGGACGAGTACCTCCGTACATACATACGTAGGTCAGGTAGAAAGTGCAATTAGAGCCAGAGTTTCATGATTGTTGACTATGCGGGGGCTTGAGCGCGCCTTCCCTCGTCGGCATCACTACAGTATGCAGGGATGCCATCCTCTTTCTAGCCTTTGGTGGCCCGTCACTCCCCTTTGGGCTGCATCACCAACATCACAACAAACATAGGCGCAGCAGTGTCGCATAGACCGCACCGCAGTATACACCACGAGAGCAGCCAGCGCGGGTGGCGCCGATAGCACAACGAAAGCAGCGACGTAAACAGTTACCAACATGGGCAGCCAACAATACACTTCGTGGCTGCAGTCGCCAAACACATCACTGCTGTCGGCAAATGCCAGCTTGGTGTATATCACGACTACCACTGAGATACGGGAGCCGACCGCGATCCTCAAGCACATTCAGACACAGGAGAAGCACGTCACCAAGAAAGAGGAGAAGGTCCTGAACACAATCGAGGGCAGCAATGGGCTCTGCGTGGAGACACAGACATCTTTGCTCTTCAAAATCAGCGGCGGCGCCTATCTGCCCGGAATCGACGAGAACTTGCTCGACGAAAAACTGGTCACTTTTCCTATGATCCACATCGTGAGCTTCGACAGCGATGGCAAGATCAAGCAAATTCGCCTACATTGGGACCAGGGCTCGTTGCTGAAGCAGGTAGAGGCTATCGGGCGCACCGGACGCAATTGGCCTATCCGGGACGGCAAACAACAGATCGAGGCGATCTCCAAGGGCCTGCAGGCAGCTGGGCAGGACAGCGCCGATAGTGCATCGTCATTGCCACTTCGTGGCCCTCAAGAAGTCGTATTTGATCGTCACAAGAGACATGAGAGTGTAAGTGCCACCCGAGACCCGCACGCCAGCCTCTCGCTCTTCGCCCCTCGTGATCCAAACGAGGAGGCCGCGAGCCGCTCTTACAATGGGCCTAAATACGCCCCACGAGAGACTGCAAAGCCTCCATCACGCGATCTAGCCGACATTGTGGGCGAAGACCGACCCGACGAGAATCACACTAGGAGTACTTCTCCGACCAAGGGTGGTGCTGGCAAGAACTTCAACCCAAATCGCTTATTTGACGATAATGATGAGAATGCGGCGCCACTACCAGCTCAAAAGAAAACATACAAAGACAAATATGGTCACTTTGACTTTGGCGAGGGCGAAGATGCCCCACAAGAGAGCCATGTCAATGGCAAGAAGAGCTCGAGCAAAAGTCAGGCTACTTTCTCTTTCGAGGACTTCACGACACCGCCAAAGGTGTCAGGTAGGTCGAGGCCAGACTATGATCGGCAATGGGGGGCTGGCGTGCAAGAGGTGACTGACAGGACAGTGCTTTCCTGCCTCGGAACTCCGAGCTGACATTGTGTAGGACGATCCTCCCTCGCCATTGAAGCGCCCAGTGGTTCATGCTCCTCGCAAGGACGCCGAACCGCACTTTGAGTTCAACGACGACTCTCCCGCCCAGGCGGAGAAGCCCAAGTCTTTGCAGCGCCAGAAGGGCATGGGTCTGTACCAAGATCCAATCCAGCACGACGAGCGTGCTGCAATCAGCAAGAACAGCACGGGCCGGCGCAACGACTTTGCACCACAGTACGAGTTCACTGATGAGGTCAGTCTCCAATCGCGACCCGCACGTCGACGTTCTTGCTGACAGTGTTCCCTCCAGTCCACGCCGCAGGAGAAGAAGATCTACAAGACTGCTGGCGATGGCATGGGTAGCCGGAAGGCAGGAGGTCGTGGCTGGGGCATTGGTGACGAGTCAGATATCGAAGACGATGCTGATGCGCATCCTAGGGGTAGACGAGCGCAAGCGGGTCATTAGATCATGCTCGGAGGTGCTTGCAGTTGACGATGCCCTCGGCAGCCCGCGATGCGGCAGCCCAGGCAAACGTGCCAAGCGCAGGTCAGAGCATGATGGTACCGAGTTCTAACATGGTATTCGTGGTGCCGTGGTGGATATGGCCGTAGAGCGGCGAGAGTGAAACGAGGAAGTCGACAAGATTGCTTGGACGCATTTATTGTATTGGCATTGATTTTCCGAGACACGATGACTGAATGTAAGCGTGGGTGAGAAGGGAGCAGCGATTGCAGCGTTGACTTGTGCAAATTATTGACTATCAGAATGCATCCGTGACTCCATCAACCGGTCGACAACTAAGGTAGTTGACAGCTTGATTGTGACTTTTGGTCCCCGTCACGATGTCAACACATAGTCAGCCGCTGATTCAAGCAGTTGACGGTGTTGCTAAGCAGTCATTCGTTGTCAACAAGTCAGCCCATTGATTTAATCTTTGATGACACGACGTACTAATTTCGCGCGTCTGTAAACTCATGTCGCGTAAGCACGTGACCACTACTTCCATTATCATCAGCCTATTTGCTCCACTTACTACGTCTAGCTAGGCTAGCCCACTATATTGTATAGCTACATGTACGGAATACGTGGACAACGGGCCTGAATGACTACTTACGCAATTGTACCTAGAGCAGATCACTTGCAACATGGAAATGCTTATCGCTGGCCGCGATTATGTGCCTCCAGCTCACCGGCACGGGCTGGACCTGCCAATTCTGGGGAGCTTCTCGCGATGCACTGATCCCGCGGGCAGGTGGCTGCTGGGATCTTATCAGTAGGACGCGGCAGATCGGTACACATTGCTCAAGAGTTAAGAGCTGGTCACACGGTGCACGCTTGAGCTCGTTCGCGTTATCATCTCGACTAGTGACGGAAGAGAGACCTAGTCTTGACCGACCCGTCGAGCATTGCTAACAACGCTTGCTATCGTTGCGAGGACCGATCACTAGAAGCCCTGGCAGCATGGCGGAGCGGAATCACAGTGTCTATTCCGCCACCAGCGGACGGAAAAAGAGCGTCGCGGAGGAACCCGTCACTTCTGTCCTCAAGGACGGCGACGTCCCTATCAATCCTGATGGCGAATGGGATGCTGACGGCGAGGTGCTGGCGGCGTTGGGCTACAGACCAGAGTTCAAACGCGAGTTCACACTCTGGACGACTTTCTGCGTTTCTTTCGCCGTCCTCGGACTGCTACCTAGCTTCGCAACGACACTGTACTATGGCATGGGATATGCCGGGACGGCAGGCATGACCTGGGGTTGGCTGGTGGCCATGGTTGGCATTCAGGCTGTCGCGGCGTCCATGGCTGAGCTTTGCTCGTCGATGCCGACGTCTGGAGGACTTTACTATGCTTCTGCGGTTCTTGCGCCGCCTGGATGGGGACCTTTTGCTGCGTGGATCACCGGATGGTCGAATTGGTTGGGTCAGATTACGGGTGCGCCGTCTGTCAACTATGGTACTGCCGCGATGATTCTGGCGTCGGCTAGTATTCAGAACCCGGATTATGTGCCTACCAACTACCAGACCTTCCTGCTTACGGTGTTCATTATGCTCATTCATGGGGTCATGGCTTCATTTCCGACCAGGTGGATTGCCAAGGTCAACAGCTTAGGATCGACGTTTAATATCATTGCTTTGGTGGTTGTCATCATCTTGATACCTTCGGCAACTAATAGAGTCTCGCGAGGCTTATCAAAGTTCAACCCATCGAGCGAGGTCTGGGGCGATATCTATCCAGGCACGGACTTTCCAAGGGGTGTTGGTGTTCTAATGTCATTCATCGGTGTGATCTGGACGATGTCGGGTTATGACTCTCCCTTCCACTTGGCTGAAGAGTGCAGCAATGCCAACATTGCCAGCCCGCGAGCAATATTCCTGACTAGTGCAGTGGGCGGCGTCCTGGGCTGGTTCTTGCAGCTCGTCGTAGCCTACACGGTCGTGGACATTGGTGACGCGCTGGACTCCGACCTTGGCCAACCCTTCGCAGCGTACCTCATCCAAGTCCTTCCACATAGAGCAGTACTTGCTGTGCTGTCGCTCACAATCATAGCCGGATTTGCCATGGGACAGGGCTGTATGATCGCAGCCTCACGAGTAAGCAAAGCCTGCACCATGACTCAAGAGACATTGCCTGACCTGTGTTCGTTGCTTCTAGGTCACATTTGCATATGCCAGAGATGGGTGCTTCCCACTATCAAATCTTTGGAAGCAAGTCAATCCGCGTACAAAGACTCCCGTCAATGCCGTCTGGTTCAATAACGTCCTCGGAAACCTCATGCTGCTGCTGATCTTCGGCGGCTCCCTAACCATCGGTGCACTCTTCAGCATCGGTGCTCTGGCAGCTTTTGTAGCCTTCACAACACCCATCTTCATCCGCGTCTTTTTCGTAGGCCACCGCTTCCGTCCCGGACCATGGAATCTCGGAAAGTTCAGCATACCAATCGGCGCCGTGGCCAGCGCGTTCGTGGCGCTGATGGTCCCGATTCTGTGCCTGCCGAGTGTCACTGGCAGCGACCTGAAACCGGACCTCTTTAACTGGACGTGCTTGGTGTATGGTGGCCCAATGCTCGGGGCGCTGATATGGTGGTTTGTGGATGCGCGAAAATGGTTTAAAGGACCGAAGGTGAATATTGATCATCTCATGCTGGGAAGGGAGGATAAGGTTGGAAATCAGGTTGGAGAGCTCGACAAAGGACCACACGTGGTTCAGGGCAAGGACGTCTGTGCTCATGACAGCCAGGATGATGTGCCAGGTGCAATGCCTGTGGGGAAGCAGGATTCTGACATGAAACCAAATGACTTTTGAGGTTCTGTTGGCCTCGGCAGGGGATTCATTGATCAAGCAATCAATCAATTAGTTGAGAGGTGATTGTGACTTTGTGGATCGTCACGGTGTCAACACAATATCAGCCGCTGATATGAGCAGTCAACGACTTCATCAGGCAGTTGACAGTCTGCCATTAAGCAGTCAACGGTTTGATTGAGCACTCAACCAATATCAGCAAGTCCATCGGTCGATTGACTGATGGAAATACTGGGCTTCGAGTGCTAATCTGGTCTGTGTTGGCAGCAGAAGTATTCTCGTTGAGCCTTCTTGAATGTTGCTCAGTAGTAGCTATTGCTCGTCGCGCTTCGTCCGTAGTCGTGGGCAGTGCCAGGGAATGCACCCACTGGCTCGCCTCTCCCAGTCCCATCCGCCTCGTCACCGCTGTCTTCCTCGTCGCCCCTGAATGCAGCCTCGTTAGGATCCGGCGGCGCTCTCATCATAGCGAGCGCGCCAGAGTCTAATGTCGGCGGCACGAAGGGCTGTGGCGAGTGATATTCTCTGCCACTCGGCATACTGGCTAATAAGGGCTCGTGTGGCGGGACGATCTCCACGTTGACCGTGCTATTCTCCCTATCCCACTTTGCCTCGAGCATTTCAACTACTCTGCCTTCCTCCAATCGCCCAGCATCCATGCCCCACTCGCTGCTGCCTTTCTCGACTTTCTTGTCTTCGCGTCGTTCTTGCCAACTCTGCTTGAGACCACGTAAGCCTTTGCGCTTGCCGTCTTCTGACTCGACGGCAAGTCCCATTTCTTTTCGGGCACCTTTGAGCCATGCAAGAGCTTCGCCAGTTTTACCAGACAACTCTGCATCGATGGCGAAGAAGCGTGCAGCTTTGCCACGAGCCGCCCGCCTGAGGTCGCCAACATATTTGACAAGATCGTCATCGACTTTACCAGCACCTGACCCGCTCCGGTTCAAGAGGCCCTGAGCTTGACTTGCGTGCTCTGCAGCTGCCAGACATATGCGTCCAAAAAGAGTAGCCCGCACCTTTGGTATGCTGGGAGCTTTGTACATCCAGTCCTTATTGCTCTCGTTTCTGTCATCGGCTACTGCGGCGGCATAAGGATCGTCTTTCGACACCACAATCAAGGTCGCTTCTGCAAGTGCCAACGAGGCGAGCGCTGAGATCGTTGCTGGCTTAATATCCAGTGGCGCATCCTTGGCCGCAGATACAGTCGGCATCGTGAGAAGATAGGCATGAATGCTTTGGGCTTCCAGCAAACTCTTCATAGCTGTACCTATAGCCGTTGTCCTCTGCTCAGCAGTCAGAGTCAGATTCTCGTTGGCCTGTAGTGTACGAAGCTGCGTCCGAGCCAGCAGCGAGTGCACGTATGCTAGCGTTGACAGCACGAAAGTCACTTCATGGTGCAGTCCTGTGAGCTTTGGCCGAGGCGGCTCGCGACCAGGTAAAGTGGCGGACAGAGTAGAGCGCCATTCAACCGCTAATGGTGTCTTCACGCCCAAGTCAACCCGCTCAGCCCCAATGTCGCCGAAGCCAGACGCCGCATTAAGGGCGAGCAAGTATGGTAGATAGCCAGTCAGAGCATCGAGCACCGTAGGCAGGTGGGCCGTCTGCTCTTTGGAGCGGAGGCGCTTGTGCTTTTTCAAGGCATCTTTCAGTACAGTCCGTTTGGTGGTGGCGGTGAGGGGCAACGAAGGATGCGTCGCGCTTTCATAACAGTCTGACAGCAGGACTGAGCTGGTCGTCGGCAGTACAAAGGGAAATGGCATTGTTTGGCTGATCACTGAGTCAATTGATGGCGGAGGTGAAGGAGTGAGCTGGAAAGTCTGCGAGCGCAAACGCCGATCGCGCTTCGACAGCCAAGAAGGCACTGAGGCAGGCACGACTGACACCAGATGTGCGAACATGTCGTAGGTAAACAACTTTGCGAGACGCGACGATTATGGATATGTTGAATGATCAGAACGAAACTATCGAAGCCTCCATGCCCTGCTTGATCAAAGGTCATGAAAACTCATCAATCCACCATCTTGCCTGACCTTCGTTCACCAACTTCAGCAGCATATGAACCTGCTCCCATGCTTTCCAAATCAAGTGCTTGACGAGCAATCCCCAGCCCGACGCTCTGGTAGCCACAGTGCCCCGCGCATTGCGAAGCCACGCATTTCTCAGCGCGGAGTGCCCATGATATCTGCCGCCACATGGCATCAAGGGATCAAGCCCAGAGAAGGCCCGCTTCTCTTTCGCCGAATTGCTTCGCTGGTCAGACGTGGAGATGAGTCCATGCGTGGCAAGCTTCTCAGCACCAATGATGCCTTGTCCTTCCTGCGCCTGCACGCCATTGTTGGCCAATAAGGTTCCATCAGAGAGAGTCAGAGCCGTCATTCGCACCCATTCCTTCATCAGTCCCGGGTCGTTCGCCAGTGTCTTGTTCCCCATCGCATAAGCCACGATGCCCGTGACGTGCGGCGTCGCCATCGATGTGCCCGAGAGCGAATTGATCATGTTGCTGCCGCCTATCCACGCGGAAATGACATTCTCGCCGGGCGCGTACACATCTACGCAGTCGCCGTAGTTTGAGAAGGATGATATCTCGGCCGTCATACCTACAGAGCCGACTGTGATTGCTGCGCCTCCCGTGCCGCCAGCAGAAGCGGGTGAGGAGTTACAGGCATCTTCGCCATTGTTGCCCGCTGCCACTACCGTGTGCACGCCTGCTGAGACGGCTGCTTCGACCGCACTGTTGATCGCTTGGACTGGTGAGCTAGAAGCGAGGGACATCGACATGACGGAGCCGACGAAGTTGGATTGGTTGCGCTTGGCTGCGTCGTGAGCTTGGACGACAAAGTCAATGCCAGCTACCACGTTTGAGCTCCATCCTCCACCTTCGGAGTCGAGCGCCTTGACACCAAGAATGTTGGCGTTGCTTGCCACGCCCACCCAGTTCCCGGCCGAGGTGCCAGAGACGTGTGTACCGTGGCCATCAGCGTCCGTGTAGTTGCCATCGTACGACCATATCATGCTTGCTCGACCACTGAAGGCATTGTGCTCGGTGTAGACTCCGGTATCAACAACATAAATGTCTGCGCCCCTGCCTAGGCTGGCGGCGGCGAATGAGTACATGTAGTCCATGGCTGATGCGCTGCCGCTGACGTTGGTTGCCGTCGATATGCGCTGGAGGCCCCAAGGTGCACCTGCTCTCGTGTCATAGGTGAGCGATTGCTGGCTGCGCTTCACATATCCAGACTTTTCAGTGATTTTGATGTCTGACATATTTGCCAGTTTGTCCAGGCAATGTGTGGTCATGGATGCCGCGAAGCCAGTAAAGGCGCTGTTGTTGTAGATGAGCCGCACATCAGGATGGCTTTCGTGCAGTTCCAGCCGTTGCAAAACCTCTGCCACTACTGGTGGTGTTGGATGCGACTTGTCGATGATGACGATATGCTCTGATCCTCCAGCCTGATGTGTTGATCGTACAGGTGCTGCGAAGACCTCGCTCCAATGAATGAAGAATAGAAGTATGAACGGCTTCATGATGTGTGCCATGAGGTGCCCGGCCTGCGGGTCTTCAAGTTTGCTGGTCAAGCGAGTGTCGAGAAACGAATGCTCTGCCTGCAGAAGAAGATAGCGAGTGTGCTGTAAGCCCCCAAAGAAAGGGACCGACTTCTAGGAGTGTGAAGACATTCCAGAGAAATGACCAGAGTCAGCCAACTCAACAATCAGAAACAAAGGCTTCGCGGATTCACAATGGGCGTCAAGACATCTTGAATTGGAAGACAACAATGAGTTAACATTACCTATCATACTGGATGTCCACCTGTGAAGCAAAGTCCACTTCACCTGTGTTTGATAGCCAAGGACCTGCGTCTGGTGGTTGAACTGTTGTGAACATCGTGTCGCCCTTGAGACTGACACTATCGAGTGATTGGCATCCGATGAAGCGTCCGCCGATATGTGCATGAAGTACGGACGGCGCTTGTAGTCGGAGTCAGCCAGTCGATGCTTCTGCAAGAAGCAAGCTGAAACAAAAGCTGTAGGTAAGAAGCCAAGCCTTCCGACTTCACATCAGACCCCCTATTCCCGCCAAAACCTCGATATCGAACCGCGGATCAAACAGAAAAGTGGCAAAAAGCAAACGTCCAGCTATTGCTGTCGCCAAGGAAACATGGGATGTCCGTTATACCGCTAAGCCAACATGTGACCGCTTCGGCGTATCCGGTTTCCATTGTATGAAGATGGAGCTCTGACACTGATATATCTCCTGATTCTTTTCTCTTTCGCGTCGATATGAGTCGAAGGACGAGTATTCGGATTGGCGTAGTTTGCTCTGCTGAGCTCTGTGACGCCCTCATTATTGCACGATACTCGTTAGACATCTGACATTGAAGTAGACCTACACAGAACTATCGTCCGAAAGGATCCGGCTTGGAACTGGGCTATGGCGCGTGGGAAGGTCATGGTGAGCTCGAGGCCGATCTGCACTACAATAGCTCTACATGGCATATTCGTCGTCGCGAGGCGGCCCTGGTGGTCGTCAGCATGTCGCTTTGCCATGCGTGGAGGGTGCGTCCAGAGCGTGTCTCGCGTCATGAATCGTGGGTCGTTCCATCGGTCCGGATGGCGAAGCTAATGCCGAATTCGCGTACCACGGCTAAACACAGCTTCCTCTGGCCGGACTGTCTAATAAGGCCCACATAGACTGCCAGCACGGCACGTGTGCTGGGCAGTGCAATCAGAAGAAGATCAGACAGTCTCACTCGTAAGTACATATGTAGGAAGAGGTAGTCATTGACTCTTTCCTGACTCCACCAACATCATAACACAATCACCCTTTCCACCTCTGCGGTGTCACAGCATAGCGTGACCACTGGTTTGCATGCGAATCGATCTGAGCAGCAACAACACCTCTCTCACCTTACATTGACAGGCAAGATGCACCAACCACCAGCGCCAGACGCCAGAGAACTCCTGCTGCCGCTCCTAGCCTGTCTGCCGACCGCCTTCTTCTCGCCTCAGGCACCGCCCGCACTGCTTCCGCTTCTCGCACCCATCCTCCGCCAAAGACTGCAGTTCATCTCGCCGAGCTCGCCCACAAGCCGCGATGGCTGGCTCCCGCTGTTGTCATGGGACCAGCGGCGAGCAGAGAGGCTGCCCGCGGCCGTCGAAAGTATGGAGTTGGAGCCGCATCCGGTCTCGGGCGAGATCGAGCTGGACGATGTGCGCCCAGCAAAGTACAGACGACTGGACAGCGAGACACTGCAGGCGAGGTTGGAGGTCGAGCAATTCGATCTGTTGCCCGTGTACGTCTGGTGCGAAAACGACGAGCACGGCGGGACGGGGCCTGGGTGGAAGCTGACAGAGCTGAGGACAATGGAGGATCTGGAAGATGGGGCGCAGTGGCTCGATACGCAGACTCTGGCGAATGACTTTGCCAACAGGCGGTCCTCCAGTGTACCTCAGGCAACTGGCCGTTCGCACTCTCAACCCCTTGCTCAAGACGATGATGACGATGACGACTACTGGGGCGCATACGATCGTACACCAGGCCGCACGCCGGCACAGAACGCCTCTCCTGCACCGCCTGCGCTCTCCTCCGTCCAACCCACTCAGACAAACCAACCACAGTCAGAAGAAGACGAATACTACGCACGCTATGGCGCAGAAGTGCAGCCAGCAATGGACAGCCACGATCCAGACGAGGATCACGAAAACATTGGCGAGAGCACATTGTCAGGCGACGCTTTGGTTCGCGCCCAAGCACGGCAATCGCACCTCGGTTTACCGAACAATAACCCTCCGCCACCAATGTTCCCAGCAGACCCCAAACCACACGACTCTGTAATGGCGAGCCGCACGGATCTGTCGATGCCGCGCCCTATCTCGCCGAGTAGCTCTCACGGCAGCGTGGATAGATTGGAGGAGCAGGCAGCAGCTATGAGCACGGCAGATGCTTCTTCGGATCGCGCGCAATTAGGTGTAAGACAGCATATCAGTACGGATATCAAGAGCTTGTTTAGATTGGCAAGGAGTGCGGGGATGGAAAGGGCTGAGTTTGAGAGGATTGTGAAGACGGAGCTGGATTGCTTGGCTATGATGGAGCTAGATGATTAGACGCATATGGAGACGCAATGATTCTGAGGACACTGATAGCTCGACTAAACGCTCAGGGCGTGTCTGTGAGGCATAGCGCAAATATCTTGGATAGGAATTGGGTTTACGACTCCATCTGGAGCGGAGAACGCGGCAAGACCACGAATTTACGGGCTCTGCACGCACAGCTTCGATTGCCAGCGATGCACTGCTTGCCAGTAGCAAAGCTTCAGCAGTGGACGAACAAAGCGAATGAAAGCCGAAAGGCAATCGAAGCTGACTTTATAGGTCATTTATTCCGAGAATCGTCTCTTACTGAAGTAGACCTGGTTAGGCGATAGCAGATATGGCGGCTGTCAGTCCCGCTGTTGTGCTTCAGCAGGTCCTCGAGATGCTCAGGCCGATGGGGCCCAGCGGCATCCAAACTGTGGAAAGCCGCGATGGAGAAAAGGTGCAAATCTATCAGAGTCCTACGATCATCCAATTCTACCTGGGCGGCTGTGGACCGCCTGGGCCGGGAGACGAAGATGGTCCTGCAGCAAATGAAATTGGGCCAAACGGCGGTCATGTCAGAGATGGAAGGATCGAAGTTCCGGTGGGCCATGGCCAGTCGCATCGAGAGGCGTTCGAGGTCCGGAAGGACGGTGCAGGCGCAGACGGTCTGTTCCCTCTCACGGGAGCTGGCCCCTCGTCGCAAGCTCAGCAGGACCTTGATGCGGCCACAGTGGGTGCTGGCAGAGAACTGGCGACCAGTGCTGCACCAGACACGGCTTCTATGAATCGAAGTGCGGATGCCTTGATCGCGGCTATGATGCGCGGCAAGAAGTTCACGCCACGACATCGCCGGCTGCTGGCTCTGGCGCTGAGAGAGCACCCACCACAGGCCTATGAGGAGTACAGAAGGCCAGGCTCGACTGCTCAGCTGCACCAAGAAGGTGACGAGGAGGATTCCGACGAAGACGACGATGACGAGAGATTTGCCGGCAGTCGTTACACAGAGTTAACACCACAGACCCGTCAACGTTACGACAGGCAGCGCTACCTGAATCAGACGCATGGACTGACCGACTTTGCCGAATCCGCTCTGACAACCCCAAAGCCATTAGGTCCCTCGCGTGATGAGCGCGTGCAGGCCTCTGTGTCTGAGGAAGTAGCAGAAGGAGACCCATCGTCCTCAGCTGCTGACGCAGAAGAAATCCTTGTCTCTGGTCCCTTGTGCCGCGGTATCACCAGCACTGATTGTCGCTCAGATGGAAACGCTCTGCACGGCAGCAGCAAGCAGCCCGAAGATTCCAGCGAGTGTGATGAGCGCGTGGGGACATCCTCAGGGAAGCACACTCGTCTCGACAGACGGTCTGGCGCAGAGCGACTGCGGTCCAGGGAGCGTCCGGGACGTCCGCAGTCTGTACACGAGCCCAAGATGATGCCCCCAGGGTCCAGCTTGAGACGCAGGTCCTTGTTCAGAGGGCTTTTCCTCAAAGGGCTAGCGAGGAAGAGGAATGCTTCAGATGCCGTTGCGGCTGGGGATCAGGACGTCACAGCCGCTGAGCCCGACGAGAGCGGACGCGATCCCCAGGCTGCTGGAGACGAAGACCACGGCTCCGTCGAGGCTGGGAAGACTGACGAGGATGGGGACGAAATCCGTGTGCAAGTTTGCGCGGGCAAGAGACGGAAGATCGGACCCGAGAGCAGTGATGGGGAGGTGAACGTGAGTGATGAGCAGATTCAGCAGCTCTGGTGCAAGCTAACAGCTGCCAGGACAAGGGAGAGGGCGATCTTTGAGGCGCAGATCTCGTCTCATTCGGAGAACGCGGCGGGCATCGAAGCGCTGAGGTTGGACGATGAGCACAAGAAGGCGAAACGGTATCGGAAAGGGATCGAGCGGCGGATTGAGAAGTTGAAGGTCATGCGACCCGAAGGTACCTAGGTAGGCGTGCGTTCACACTTGGCGTGGTTATCAAACATCTCGTGGCTCTGTTGCGATTGATATGTGATGGATAGTAGCTCTCACGATCTTGTCCCTGGCATTTGGTGCAGCATCGTGGACTCGGTGCCATGCCAGACCCCACGCGCCTGCACACTCACGGCTGCAGCAATCGATCAAGATGCTCAACGTCTCCGGTCCTTTGGTCAAGCAAACAAGGCTTGAAAGAGACGAGTGCCCATTCGACTGAGACGACGAGGCTCCACACTTTGTCAAGAAAGTCGTTCCAGGTGAGACCGAAAGCATTGGTTTGCTGGCGCCGTCAAAGCTGATGACATGTTCAAAGCCGTCGATAGCAAACTTGGTATGAGTTGACTAGCATATGAAATGCCTGATCACCACATTACACTTTCGGCTCAATACCCTCATCGCAGTCAAAGAAGATTACCTATGAGACGAAGAGTACCACTAGTCGAGTGGGCAGACCAGATCAATGACACAGCAGACGACACGAACCGCGGTCGTCGGATCTCAAACGTGTCGATTGTCCATCACAATTACAACCCGTTCGTCGTCCAGTTCTACCTCTCAGATGCTCCTGCATCAAGGCAAGTGTCGTACAACGAGGAGGTCGCCCGTAACAAGCGTAAGCGGCCACGAGAGTCTGCTACGGGCCTTGCGGACGGCGAGCAACCTGCCTTCAAGAGACCCACGCCGCCACACAATCCGCCACCCACCACGACCTCGCGCGACGACATGACGAACCACGCCGAAAGCATGTTTGGGGACGACTTTGGCAACCTGACCGACCAGCACTTTCTCATGGCCCTCGTCCACCACGAGAAGCATTCAATGTCTGCGCAAATGCTCGACGCACTGCGGACGTTGTTCTCGAGACGTGATCGTGCTGAGTCGCAGACAGACGAGGCGGGCTCCCATGTCCCTCGCCGCATCACGTTCGACAGGTCCGACCACTTCAGCAGACAAGGCGGGCAGTACAATGAAGGCTACGACCGGCCAATCGAAGGTAGGGACGGGCAGTGGGAGTTCGCAAGTTATGGGTTGGGATTTGGTCAGGAGGCGGGCTCGGCGGAGGCTTATGCGAAGCTGAGCTATGGGAATCAGGAATTGTTTCCTGATGTTGAGTTTCCGACGCCGCAGCAGCTGTACGATCTCGGCGTTCCGTGGTCGAGAGAGCCGGATAATTTGGTTTGGGTGCCGGATGATGAGCGAGAGAGGCTGATGGGCAGGCGGCTTCCGAGACATCTCACGTACCGGTATCGGATTGGAGAGGAGGAAGGTGCGCAGGTCGTTGCAGGTGGAAATCGCAAGGCGGAGACTGGGGCTGCTGAGGATGGAAGTGGCGGTAGTGGCGCTGGCGATGTGGCACTTCGTGATGGAGCCACGGACGCAGATGGCCGATCTAGACCTACTGACAGCAGCGGAGCAGGGGCGTCTAGTGGAGCTGCGGATGGTGGGGATGCTGGAGTAAGCAAGGTACAAGACACCGAGGATGTGGATCAGCATGCTCGAGCAAGCACGGTGGATGACCGTGTGGTTGTGGATGAGGACGAGGTATCAGCAGGAGCTGCAACAGAACCAGTCGCGCGGGACAGCCGTGCACAGGCGACGAAGACTGCTCTCCACCAGGAACCTGGCACCAGATCTGGGTCCGTGGCCCTGGGAGCCCAACAAGATGCATCCGCGCAATCTTCAGAAGGCTCTGAACAGGCTAAAAAGCGGAAACACAGCTGGCGCTTCGCCAAGGACCCGAGCGAGGGAGTTCCCAAACAGCCAATAGGCGCCGATCGCCGTCCCGAGGACAATCCTGGGGCTGTGCTGGCTGGCAAGCGCGAGCGTCGACCGCCAGAGATCTTTGGCAAGGTCGCAGTGCAGCCGAGCCGTCCGCAAAGGAACGCCGCGGGCGGGACGAAATCCTCAGTCAGCTCTGCTGGCGGCAAGACTGCTGCCGCGGGATCGAAAGGCCGAGAACGGAAGCAGTCAACGGCGAAAAATAAGGGCGCTCTCGCCACTGCTGGCAACACGACCACCGATCAGCCAAGGCGTGTGTCCAGGGCGATCAAGGCCTCTCCCACCAAGCAGAATGTGTATCAGCAGCGTACCGACTCGACCTCGACGACGGAGAAAGCCAGGCAGCGGATTCATCAAATCATCCTCGACCGCCTTGGTTGGTGGGCGGACCACAAGGGCGAGGAACCATGGGATGACGTGCAACTCCGTGATGATCTCGAGAAGCCTCGGAAGGGATCCAGGATGCCAGCGGATTACGAACCTGATCGTCTGCGAGAGTATCTGTTGGACATGAGGAAGGACGGGTTGGTGCAGCTGGTCCCGGCTGATCCGGCCTGGCAGCTGTGGAGGCCGACAGCCATCGACGGCTCGGTCCCGGTCGCATGCCCACAGCCTCCTCGGATGGAGAAGGCCTCATGCAGCGACACTGAGTCCCAGGTCCTCGAGATGGTGACGGACCTGGCACGGGCCCGACCGTCCTCTCGGCGGACGACCGTCGACGAGATCATGGAGCGTCTGGGGCGGATCGAGATCGCGTTGGATCGGGAGGCGGTTGTGGGCGTGCTGAGGCGACTGCAGGCGGGAGGTCTGGTCACGGTCTACGGGCATCCGGCTGAGGATGTGGTGCTGAGCGCCGGCTCGACGTCTGGGTCGCGCGATCGAGGTGGGCGAGTGGAGGACGAGGAAGGGGATGAGCTTAAGGAGGAGGAGGATGATGATGATGAGGAGGAGGAGGAGGAGGGGGAGGACAGCGAGTAATGACCATGGATGGGCAGTTGATCTGACGACTTTGCAGAGAACACATGGTCTGTGGCTCCGTGGTGGTGTGCATTGGGGCTGTACATGTACCTCCGCTGATCATGTGACAAGCTTGGCACTGTTCGAATTGGATAGAGATGGAGAAATGTAACTCCGTATCTGATGAGAGCCGTGATGTCCCCGGCGGAGAGAGCTCCAGGCCCCCGCGAGATGTCCCCCATACTATGTAGTACACCTCCTACATATATGTCCGCCCTCTCGTGTACACACGACTGTCGCATCCGTCTATGCACGATTGTGATTATGATTGTTATGATTATTGTACATCAAATGATCAGGTAATCATAGCCCCCCCCGCCCGGTTCAAGGAGGAATGCTGCAGGACTGCGGGGATTCCTCACGGACCCTCCCGCCGGCTGTGCTTTCTTTGGAAAAGAGACAAATGACCGCGTCTCCTTCTGCCAAGATTTACCAAGACGCCGGCGACGCTCAAGGCTGACCGTCGTATCCAGCACCAACCGTAACTGTAAGTCAAGTAGCCAGGTAGATGCCTTATTATCCATCGCTGTCTCTCCTATCATCATCTCATCATCCACGCCTCCTTCCGACTGCATCATCTCTGTCATACTACTACTGCCGATATCCACGCTCGCTTCACATCGGCAGAAAGGAAAGGAAGAGAACAGGTATATGAGTGGACGAGAGTTAGGGGGGACCGCGCACTGGGCAGGAGCTTGGCGACAGAGTGCCGGAAAGGGAGGCGGGAGAAGCTGGCAAGTGAGGTGTGATCACGACACAATACTCCGCAGCGACCGAGGGAGCCATCACGTAGCGGCATAGTCGAGGACGAGCGCCTCGCCCACACCACCGCCGCCCACAATGCGCTTCTACGCGGCGACCGGAGCGTTGCTCCTCTCGTCTGCCGCGGCGCTGGACCTGAACGTCGACGATCCCAGCTCGATCAAGAACGCCGCCGCCGTCCTCGCGCACGGCATGGTGGTCTACTACAAAGGCAACCTGACCGGCGAGACACCTGGTCTGCTGCCCCTGGGATACTACTGGTGGGAAGCGGGTGCCTTCTTCGGGAGCCTCATCGACTACTGGTACTACACGGGCGACACACAGTACAACGAGATCGTCACGCAAGGCATGTTGTTCCAGGTGGGCGACAACGACTTCATGCCGCCGAATCAGACCAAGACGTTGGGCAACGACGACCAGGGATTCTGGGGCTTGGCCGCCATGAGCGCCGCCGAAGTCAACTTTCCCAACCCGCCCGACGACTCTCCCCAATGGCTGGCGCTGGCGCAGGGAGTCTTCAACTCACAGGCCCTGCGCTGGGATAGCACCACGTGTGGCGGTGGCTTGAGGTGGCAGATCTTCGCCTTCAATAGTGGATACAACTACAAGAACAGTATCTCCAACGGCTGCTTCTTCAACTTGGCGGCGAGATTGGCTTACTACACTGGCAACACTTCATACAGCGACTGGGCGTCCCGGACGTGGGATTGGACCGAGAGCGTCGGGCTGATCGATCCCAACTATAGCATTTTCGATGGTACAAACGATAACACGGGTTGCACATCGCTCAATCACATCCAGTGGACTTATAATTCTGGTGTCTTCTTGCTGGGGGCTAGTGTCATGTGGAATATGGTATGCGTGATCTGATCCCGCCGATCCATCTCGTGCGCCACCTTCACTGACTCTTGATGGCAGTCCATGGCCGCCAACGGCAACAGCTCTTCCGGCTCGAACTCCTCGACGGGCGATGCTGCCAAATGGGAAACGCGCATTCGCGGACTGATCAAGGGTGCCAACGTCTTCTTCAAAAACGGCATCATGTACGAGGTTGCTTGCGAACCACAAGTCAACTGCAACACGGATCAGCAGTCTTTCAAGGCGTACTTGTCCCGCTGGATGGCGGCATCCCAGAAGCTCGCGCCTTTCATCAAGGACCTGGTCCAACCCAACCTCCAGACCAGCGCGGAAGCCGCGGCCAAGAGTTGCAGCGGTGGCACCGACGGCGTCACTTGTGGTTCGACATGGCTGACGGGAAGCTGGGATGGAAAGTACGGCATCGGGCAGCAGATGAACGCGCTGGAAGTCGTCCAGGGAATGCTGATCGACCAGGTCCGTGGCCCGCTCACCATGTTCACCGGCGGCACTTCCCGGGGCAACCCGTCCGCGGGGACAGAAGGCGACGGCAACCCGTCTGGCAAGCTCAAGCCCATCACCACCGGCGACAAAGCAGGTGCTGGCATCTTGACCGCACTCGTCTTGATCGGGCTGCTGGGTGGCGCATGGTATGTTTTGGCCGAGAACCGCATCTGAACAGCAACCGTCGTGCTAACTATTGAGCAGGTGGATGGTCGTATGATCATGCTATTTTTCAAATCTATGAGTAATGTATTACACAGTCGTGGTGCGGCAGTGTCATCACAGAGTCAGTCGCGTGGGAGAGGCATTGGTGGCTGCAGGATATGCTGGAAGGCGTTCATGGGTCTTCGTGGTTGGCCGACGGGGCTTGTCGGGGGCGCGCTCGGTTGGGTACTGAAACAGTATTTACTTCTTATAGGCAGTGTTTTCAAGAGAAGAAGGAAGACAGATGGTCTCCTCTCACCGCCTCAAATGTCTCCCGCCGCAAATTGAGGATATGTAGGCAGTGAGTTGCTCGAGAAAAGCTGGGTTCTCTGGCCAACGCCTCCCGCAGACTTGTCGCACTTGAGCCCCCCCTTTCACTGATCTTCACCTGCCCCATTCCAACCTGAAATCAGAGTCGGCATCAAAATGCCCACATTACTTCAAGATGTCCCTGTCGAGCTGCTGGTGCGCGCTCATCTGCGACGAGCTCGGCGGTAGGGAGCTTCGACGCCTCTCCATCTACGGGCCCCGAGCAGAAGACGAGACTCGCACTCTAACGCGAATGGTCCGGGCCGCGTCAAGCCGAAGAGGAGGTAGAGTAGATGGATGAGCAAGACGCGGAATGAGCCTGAGAGAATGTAGACGATGATGGTCTCAGTCCTTCTGTGCGCCGGACGAGCGTGACCTAGAGGGCTGGGATGCGACATACATACCGCCTTGAGAGGCGTGGAGCAGGACCAGATGTCATGGTTGTCAGCGTGCTATGAGACCTCCACTTCCACAGGGAGAAAAAAGATGGCAAGCGAAGTCAATTTTTTGCACGATGGTCGATCTTGGAACTACTGGATGAGGGCCTCCAGAGCGCTATGGGGGGGAAGAGCATTCGGGGCGTGACAAAGATCGTTCCTGGTCGTGATTGAGATGAGGTACTGTCCTGATAGCATTGGTCGTAGCCACGAGGACCTGGATATTTGTCTTGCTATAGTATCGCGTCAGATGTAAGGGGATGTAAGGACTTTTTCGGGCGTCTCTTCAAAGTCGATGTTGGAATGGAAGGTCAGAAGACGGGAAGAAAGAGGAATTCGAAAGACACTGGAGCACGGACCACTAGGATGACTAAGATGTATTATCTCGTCCGACTGCATTTGTGACGAATGAAATCATCCTTTACATCTGCTGTACGGTCGCCCATGAGCGGTGCTTAGCGAGAAGCACATCATATACTCCATCCTCCCCGCCGCAGTGAGCTAAAAGAAAGACTTCCGCGGCAGCGTAAGCAGCTACCACCTTCACCTACGATCCGGTCTCATCTCCACATCAATTCCTCCTCCCCAACTCCCTCCCACCTCTCCACCCTTCCCAACCCCATCCCATCACCCACACCCACCCAGGGCCCCACAGGACCTGTCCCCAACATCCTGCCCCCACCCAGCCACCAAATGGCGAACCTCACCGACCTCGACACCCTCGAGATCACCATCCTCATCGACAACGAGCTCGACCCCATCTCCCCCGCCCCCAACCCGACCCTCATCCAGCAAACCGGCGGCTTCCGCGAGATCTCGCAGCGCGGCCCCGCCCTCACGACCCGCGGCGAGGCCGTGACCGAGATGCCCATGCACCGCATCTGCTGTGCCGCGCACGGCCTCTCGCTCCTCATCACCGGCGTCCAGGACGGCCGCCGCCGCACCCTGCTCTTCGACACGGGCCCGACCGAGGCGGCCTGGGAGGCGAACGTGACGCGCCTCGGCGTCGACGTCGGCGACGTGGAGCGCGTGCACCTCAGCCACTGGCACCGCGATCACTCCGGGGGTCTCCTCCGGGCCGTCCGGACGATCGCCGAGGCGGGGTCCCGTCCGGTGGTCGTGGATCTCCACCCGGATCGTCCCGAGTATCGGGGGATCCGGGGCCCGCCGGTCGTGTCGTGGGAGGCTGATCCTAGTTTCGAGGCGATCGAGGCGGTCGGGGGCAAGGTGGAGACGAGTGGGGAGGTGCATGAGGTGTTGGGGGGGTTTTTTGCGGTGTCGGGGGGGATCCCGAGGGTGACGGGGTATGAGGGGGGTTTGAGGAGGGGGGTCAGGTTTGTGAGTGGTGGTGGTGGTGGGGAGGGGGAGGGGAGGTGGGAGAGCGACGAGGAGATTGCGGATGAGAGGTTTGTGATGTGTAGGCTGAAAGGTGAGTGCTTCGATGGTTTGATGGGGCGGGGGGGGGAGGCGGGTGCTGACGTCGCTGCAGATAAAGGGATCGTCATGTTCACGGGCTGCAGCCACGCGGGCGTCGTCAACGCGTCGAGACATGCTGTCGAGTTGGGCCAGGGCGCGCCGTTGTACGCCGTGATGGGCGGGTATCATCTTGCGGATGGAGAGCCCGAGTTGATCACCAAGTCCGTCGCGGATCTCAAGGCGCTGGATCCGAAGCTGTTGATCGCTGGTCATTGCACGGGGTGGCGCGCGAAATTTAGGATCCAGGAGGAGATGCCTGGACGGCTCGTGCCGAGTTTTGTCGGAAATAAACTTGTGCTTTAGTCTCGCTAATACATGTGCATTGCAGCCTTTACTGTGGCCTGCCAGGAAATCTCTCTTTCTACATGTCAATCGCAGCCACAGCTGAATTCATGGTGCCTCAATTCCCCCCCCCGCTGTCATCACGCGCCAGAACGCCTCGCTAACACGAACACACAGCATCACCTCCTCACATCCATCACTCCTTGCCCCCACCAAGCTGAAGGCTCAGCCCCGTGGTGAACGTACTCTGCACCGGCAAATCTCTCGACGAGAAGCCCAGATACACCGTGAAATCCCCCGGCGGCATGACCCAATTCTGCCTCCCGACATCCCAATACGACAGATCTCGCCTGGTCAACTGCATCTTGACCGGCTGCCTCTTCGACTTGTTGTCGCTGCCCACGTGGATCTTGTCGAAGCCCCGGAGGACTCGGACGGGGAAGTCGATGGGCTCGCCGGTGCTGGGGGAGGTCACGTTGGAGGGGAAGGAGACGTACAGTTGTACGACGCAGTCGCCCGGCACGGAGCCGAGGTTGGTGAGCGAGGCCTGCACGTCGACCACGGGGGTGTAGAGGTCGGGGTTGCCGCCTTCGTCGCCGCCGGCGGGGGATAACGCGTGTGGGGTGTCGTAGCCGGTCGGGTATGGGTATTTCCCGGTGGGCTGTGCCTCGGCGACGCTGGAGATGTAGGGGTAGATGTACTTTTTCAGCTTCCTCAGGCCTGCAGGCCAGAGGGCGGTCTCGGCAGATGGGACGGTGTTGTCGGAAGCTGGGGGCGCGAGCTCGTCGGGACGAGCCTTTGGTTCTGAGCCTGAGACGCCGAGAGAGTGCACGAAGAGTGAGCTGAGAGTGAAGGATGTGTAGGACAGACCATACCCGAATTCGTAGCGTGGGGTGATGTTGTGCTTGTCGAGATAGCGGTAGTCGATGTACAGACCTTCGGTAAAGTTCTGCTGAGGTACGATCGCATTTGGGAAGCGCAGGATCTTACTGTGTGGGCCAAAGTCGTCTTCGGACTTGGGGATAGTGTAAGGCAGGCGACCTGACGGGTTGCGGTCGCCAAATAAGACGTCTGCGAGCGCATTGCCCGACTCTTGTCCCGGCAAGTGAGCGATCAGGACAGACTTGACGCCAGGAAGGTCGATCCATTTCTCCAGAACTGTCGGGCCAACAGTGTGCAGCACGACGATCGTGTTACTCAGCGGCTTTCCAGTGTTCTTGTCTCGGCCGCCACAATTCGCTGCCACCTCTTGCACGAGCTCATCGCCACCCTTCTGAGGATACAAGTCGTTCCTGTCGCCTTTGACGTCTTCCCAGCTGAGGTAACCTTCACCCGCATCGGAGTTGATGAAGACAAGGCACATGTCTTGCGCAGCCGCTGTACCGCCAACATGCTCGACACCATTCGTCTTCCAGTCGGTAATCTCTACAGACTGTGAGTCGAAGCTGTCATGCAACGCCTCGGCAGGCGCAATTAGGTGAGGGAAGTCGACGGCACCAGAACCCCAACCCGAGGCCAGTGTTCCTTCGTTGCAGCCGCGGTCTGCACAGGCGTTGGGTCCCTTGGGATTTGGATAAGCATCTTCACCGAAAATGCCTACCCGAAGCTTGCCGTCCTGAAGGCGAGTGTTGGCGGCTGTACCGTTACGAGACAGTGGGAGGAGATCATCGTCGTTCTTGACAAGCACAATGCCTTCGGCGGCGACGTTCCGCGCCAGGTGATCATGGTCACCGCCTTCTTCTGTCACCCGCACACGGACAAACTTGTTGACGACGCCAGTATCTGTGCTATCTTCGCTGCCTGGGTGCAGATTGCCCACCTTATCATTCGTCCAGCTACTGAAGTTTGGTCCGCCACCGTCCGTCACGTTAGGCCATCGGGATTTGTCGTCTTGGCCAAGCTGATACCAAGCCGCAACGATGCGGAGGGTCATATCGTTCATCCGCTCCATTGGTACAGACTCGTTGAGCACTGCCTTGGTCAACTCATTGCCCCACAAACTATTCCCGTCTTGCCAGCCTAGGCCGTCGCCAGGCATGGTCATGTCCAGACCTGCCAGTGCAGATGCTACCCCCGATCGCTGAGCCAGCCAGTCGCTCTGCACGAAGCCTTGAAAGCCAAGCTCGTCCTTGAGGACGCCATTAAGAAGCTTGCTGTTCTGACAGGCGTAGCTGTTGTTGACTTGGTTGTACGAGCACATGACGCTGGCCACACCTGCTTTGACGCTGTCCATGAACGGCCAGGCGTACACCTCATGCAGCGTCCTGTCGTCGATGTTGGTCGAGATGGCGTTCGGCGTGGCCCACTCCCACGACTGTCGGAAGTGCTCCTGTTCGTTGCCTACGTAGTGCTTGGCAGTAGCCATGACGCCCTCACTCTGGATGCCCAGAATGGTCTCGGCGGCTGCGATGCCCTGCAGCACAGGATCTGAACCAAACCCTTCCCAGTTCCGTCCACCAGCTGGTAATCGACCGAGCGGGCCCATGCCCGGACCGAGAATGACGTTGATGCCCTTCAGGCGCGCCTCCAAACCATGCGCCTTGCCGCGCTCGCGCATGAGCGTCTTGTTCCAGGTCGCGCCGACCGTGATGCCCGCGGGCCAAGCCGTCGCGTTGTCCACAAACCGCAGACCCAACGGTCCGTCCTGCAAACACAGACTGGGGAAGCCCACGCGATCCACAGTCCCCGTCTGACCCACGCACATGTCCATGCTCCAGCCCGTGCCCGTCGTCACATTGACCTTCTCCACCAGCGTCATCGTGTCCACCAGCTTCGACGCCTTCTCAAACGCATCCTGCCATTGCTTCACGGTGCCGCCTCGAGGGGCCGGATACCAGGGCTCACTGTCGCCATCTTCCGGTTTCCCGGCCTTGTAGACCCAGAGCCCACCGGCACTCAGCAGGAGGACCAGCGTCGCCAGGAAGATGAGGATGAGGCCGCAGCAGAATCGGCTGGGAATGCACAGTCGCTGCCAGGGCCCTTTGCGCCGTTGCGGGTCGAGCCATGCCGGGCCCGATTGCTTGTCGGCGCTGAAGACGCTCCGCAGTGGTTGTGATGCATCGTCGGTGTATTGGCGATCGGCCTTCTTCAGCGGGTCGAGGACGCCGACATCTGAAGCGTCCGACTCGAACGAGTGGCGGGGTGAAGGGGAGTCGTCGGGCCGATCGAGCTCGTAGGATTCTGGCGCCTTGAATGGCATCGTGGAGGGGGTGTATACAAAGACAAGAAAGGAAGTGTACCACGCGCATGTGACAGCACAGTTCAAGCTTCGTGAAGCCAAGCCCCTGCCAAGCCATGTCCACTGGATCGTGAATCGTTCAATGACGCCACTTCTGTTCGCCTGATCATGATGACGCAAACCATCCAACACCTGAATGACAGAAACACTGTCTGATGATGGGACTCGATGGTCGGTACCTAGGCATCGATCAAGCGCAGTAAAGTACACACTGTCCACTGTCCGCTGTACACATTCCCCATCCTCCCCGCTAACGTCCACCATGCTCGAAAGAGGTATAGCTCGAGCCTCAACCCCGCTCGGCGTCCTGCGAGATGGCGCCACCTCAGTAAGAATCACCACCTCCACAGCACACATGCCGCGCCTCGCCTCCCCCGACCGGCCAAACACAGCTCATGGCAACACCCATCCCTCCACCGAGCTCATTGCCGACAAAGGCCGAATCACGTGGGCGCATACACGGTGTGGACTATCCACGAGCCACCTGGTCTGGTCTGGTCGGGTCGGGTATGGTCCGGGGACTCTGGGCCCGCCAAGCATCAGCCCTGCGCCGACATCCATGTCCGCCATGTCCGTCAACGTCGTCTTGTTCGGCATGTCATCGGTCGTCTGCAACTGGCGAATTGGCGGACGACTGACCGACGAGAAATGACAATGGGGACCCCTTTCTCCAGTCTGCCCCTGAATCGGACTCATGTTGATGATGAGCCTGTTGACCTTCTCTTTGGGATCGGTGGTGGTCCGGCACGACGTCGTGAGCGACGTCCTGCGTCCCACCGCTGGGCCGACCGGAGAGGCACGCTTCCATTCCGGATGAATGTCATCGTTCTGATCCCAGTGACTGGCATACTCACACACACGCGCGCGCGGAAACGGAAATGGAAACGGAAACGGAAAAAAGGCAGCAAGCCTGCGAGACAACCACATCGTTCGCATTTCACCAACACAGCGTGCTGTCGCAAGTCTATCTTACACACCACAGGCATCGCTCTCGCGCATGCATACCATTGCAACGCAGAGCACCGCGGTGCACGACCGATAAAATGTAGAATCTGGGTATCACGTAGGCGTTACCGCTTTGGTTCCGTTCCTGATATCACAAAATAAAAAACAAAGGTCCCCCAAAAATATTTTTAACGCCATCGCTGTGCTTCGTTAAATGCCTTCACAGATGTTCTGAAAAAAAAAATATGCTCTGCTTCCTTGCTATTCTCGTGCTTCGTTCGTTTTTCCTTCGGGCGACTCGGTCGTGTACGTTGCAGTCGTGTACATCTCTCGCACCCGATCGTATACATTCGTTTGCTCGGCGCCTTTTCTTGGCACTTGTTCGTCAAGTTGGGCTCGACGCGCATCATGGTCCGTTGCCAAAGTGCCCGCTAAAGGTGCTGTACGTCGTGTTGTTCTGGCCAGCATGGTACCACGAACTCCATTGCGCCTGCTCCTGAGCTGTCGTTGTAGGCGGCGCGAAGTTGTCGAACATGGCCTGCTCGGGCACGTCGACAGACATGTTCGTGGGTATAGATGTTGGAGCGCTATTGTATAGGTCCATCAGATTGTGATTCCCGTCAGTAGACTGCAGATTCACCTGTCCGTATTGTTCCGGCAAAGACAGGTTGGCAGCCGGCAGCTCTAAACTCTCTGTTACAGCCTGTGCCGATTGCAACGGAGTTGGGTAGCTCGTTGCGGCCGTCACGAAGTTTTGGTCGTACGGCGGCGGCTGATCCTGCATGGGCCAGGGAGAGCTGGTGAATGCGGGTGAGATTGTACCCATACTCGTGTTCTGCTGCACGGGATACCGGAAAGGCTCATTGTACACGTCTCGGTACGCTGGTCCGTCATCGGTTTGAAACGTCGCTGGTGACGGACCAGGCGGTATTCGCAGCGGGACGCTCGAAGCTGTCTCATAAGACAATGGCCTCTTGGGCGGTGCTTCTTGCGGTGCCGACTCTTGGAGGCGGTGATCTGATGGTGATGTGAAGTAGGTGTTGGTGACGTGGTTGTAGCCGTTCGCGAGGGTCATCATCTGTTGACTCTCGGCAGGTGCTTGGCTCTGATAGACCGGTGCCGGATCGGTGGATGCGTTGCTCGCGGTGTTTGTAAAAGATGTTGGCGGTGGCGGCTCCTCAATCTTTCGAGGGCGACTCCGTGACCCAGCACTACTGCTGGTCGCTTCTGGTAATCGCGCAGCGAATAGCTCTTCAAGAAACGCTTTTCTGCGCCGGAGCCTCAGCAAATCCCCTGGGTCCAGTTCGTGGTCTAAGATGCCGAATTCAAGCTCTCGACAGGCCCTGTGTAGCCTGTCAAAGTCCCATCGTGCGTTTCGCCAGGCATCCGGACTTCCTATTATCCTCCGGCTGGTGTCTTGGAGATATTCTCGGTCCAATTCCTTCTCCAGTAGATTGCGCAGCTTCGTGTGCCAGCTCAGACGTGGTCGCTGGTCGAACGGCTTCCCACAGAGTTCGAGGAGATGTTCCACATACAGCTGCTGAGACTCGAAAACCAGCGACCGTGCGAATTCCGAGCTGTAGAACTTCTTGGGCCCAGGCTTCACATTCGTCCAGCCGACCATCTTCGACGAACATTGCGCCGCATGCTTCCGAGCATCCGGTACCGTGTTCGACTTGTGATGGCACTCATTGCACTGCAAGTATTTCTTCGCCACATGCATCTCCTCCAAGTGACGCTTGCAGGTTCCCTTGGAGCTGTACGTCTTGTCATTCTTCTCACAAAAGACGCAACTGTACTCTGCCGAAGACGAGGAAGACGCGGTCGCTTCTGGCTCGACTTTCGTCTTGACCTTGCCACCCTTTCCAGACGAGTTGAAGGTGAAGAAACCTCGCTTCTCATCCACCGCATCCAACTGACCATTTCTGCTCTCCGGTCTGGCCTTTTGGGGTGGCACATCGTCCTTGTCCAGAAAGCCATGCGCAATCAAGTTACGAACATACTCCGGGTGCTCACCGGCGGATGCGTTTGCGTCGATGCTCGCATGGTGTTGATGCTCCGGTAGCGGTGGTCCCGCAGACCGGTCGAGAGCAGTGCCTGGTCTGAAGTGCTTTCGCCAGCTGTTGCCATCCGTAGCCGATGCCGAGTTCAGGTCTGTAGATGGCTTGTCTCTGTCGCCCTTGCGTCCGAACCGAAGACTGAGCTTGGAACCCTTTGGCCGTACAGAGGCTGATGGAGGCGGAGCGATCTCCTCCGCAGGAGCCGAGAGAGGATGATTGGCACTTGTGCTACAGGGCGGTGGTGCAGCAGCGCCTTGGGCCGCATGCCGGAAAAGCGACTTGACCGGGTTGTCGTGGCGATGGTACGCAATCTGGACCAGCGCATCTGCGACCTCTCGCGCCGAAGTACTGCTCGACCTTAGATGGATGGCGAGACATTCCTCTACCTGTCTCTGAAGGTCCGGCGGCGGCAGGCGGTGCTCCATACCATGGCGGATGCGCGGTGGCAGCGTCACCGGGGACTACGCTGCACGCTGCCGCACAATCGGTCGATCAATGAGCGTGCAGTCGCGGCAGAATGCAGTGCCCAAGGTCGCCGAGCGTCAGAGGCATGAATGGATGGATTCGATTCAGGATGGGGGAAATCCAGCAGGATGTGTGGGACGACGTTCGGGCAGAGGCCGGGCTTGGGACTCGAAGGAAGAGGTAAGAGGTACGAGGCGGGCCTTAGTCAACGATCGTCAAAGATACAAAGCTTCGACGCCACTCTGGGTAGAGCTGCAGGCGCAGATCGCAGCTGCGCTGGTGTTGGGGGGCGCGTGGTGAGGGTTCGGAGGAGTAGTAGTGTGGGCGCGCGCCGACGATCTGTTGCCGTTAGGAGAGGGCGTGTGGGCGGGCTGGTGCGTGCGCAAGCCGCCGAGGTTGGATGACAGGGGGAGGGGGGGGGGGGGGGGGGGGGGTCCCGTTCGTCAGGTCACGTCAGGGATGGCCATGCGACAGATCCTATATCCTGTATCTACCTACTCCCACGATCGGTCTCATCATGTTGCCTGCATGGTTCCCCCCCCCCCCTCCACTCCCCCCCCCCCCCCCCCCCCCCCCCCCCCCTCCTCCGTCGTAGGACACGGTCGGCGTAGGCGGGTGGACATGCCCATCTCGAGCATCCATCAGGGAGATACATCCTCTCCCTCCGACACAGTGCCCATCCTCATCATCCCAGTGTCTATCAGGGCTGCGAGCCGCCCGCCAGCCGTGGAAGCTTTGGTCCATTGCATCTCCATTTCACGCTAGAAGAAGTTTGGAGGAGCCAGAGGTCGGGATGGCCACGTTTGATGGCGGCCTCGCACGTTGTTCTCACGAGGACCGTTCACCACCACGTTGCCCCTGAGCGCTGTCATTGTTCATAAGGCACACGCTGCATCAGCCAAGTATCGCATGGACGGCCTATGTACCCAGGTAGCCATGGGACATCGCCAGGACTTGACATGCTTCTTCTTACTCTGGACAGTATCAATCTCACACACACCTGCTCGTCCGGAAGCCATCGCCATCAAGCGTCTCCCGTCTCCACGTAGATCGGCGAACCACCAGCGCTGCGTCGCCGGATCCCATGCGCTGGACTCTACCTATACAGTAGATAGATATATCCATGACTCGATCGTTGTAAACCTGGGTCTTCAGACACCCGCTGCTTATCACACGCCAAGCACCGTGGAAGCTCTGCATGGAAGAAGTCCCGTGCAATCCGAGTCTTGGGGCTGCTGGCCTTATAGGTGGGTGCGAACAACCACGAACTCACGATGAGCTGCCGGGTGGCGTGAGCCACGGCGGTGAAACATGCTGCTTCCATCCGGTTGCCGAGAACTCGTGTGGAAGCCCCTTCCATCATCACGACCTATACACTGAATGCCATGCCTGCAAGATGGAGAGCGCGTGAGCAACGACAGGTCCGCTAGCGCAACCGATCCAGATTTCCGGGGGAGTGACGAGGGCCTCCACAGGTACTGCATGGGGACTCCCACAAGCAAAGAATGCCGTTGGGGCCCTCCACGACCGCCCATCTGGAAGTCGGCGCCAACAGTCGACAGTCTCCCACGAAGCCGTCCGCCTGAATCGACCAATGCAGCACGCGCTCGATGGAGGTCATGTAGAGACACGGTTCATGTCACCTCACCATGTCCGCAATCTCGAATGCACCGGACGGCCACGAGGTGGTCTGAGCTCGCTGCTCGGTATAATATATGTAGGGCTCAACGTTCATGGGCTCGTCGTGATTCGTGAAGACTTCACCTACAACATCTCACTCCATAGTGGAAGCGTTGGCCAGAAGCATTACCGTAGGAACGTAGATCGCCCCGGTAATCACATTTGCCATGCGCTCGACTAGTTTCAGCGACAGAATGGCGCACATGATTGCAATCAGCAACAACTCATGCTTCGCTCTCCGTGATCATCATAGGGACGAGGCTCTCCGCTGGAGTGTGGGGCTGCTCGCATTGCATTCGATCGTCTTCCGTCTTTCTCGTCTCGTGAGTAGAGCACGCATAGTGCAAAAGGAAACAAAGCAGACTTGTTGCTCCTCAGGAGGTACATAGCGCTACTGATGTGGGAGAATACACGTATGCCTCGAGCTGCTCACGCCTCCGCTCCTCACATCGAGATCACTAATGATGAAAAAGCAGTCTTGTTCAGAGTTCCACGTGGCACATATACGGCTCGTCTGCCGAGACATGATTATTCCTCTCCACGTGCACAACTCTTGTTACCTCCCACGCCAAGATGTGCTTCCTTGCGCAGCGTCCCATCTGCAGACTGCCATGGCCCATGTGCCGTCCGCTTGTCGGCAACCAAATAGGTTCGAGGGATGTCTGTGAAGGGCCACGTCGTTGGGAACCCCCGAAATGCCGCCCTCAGGACCGGTGGTTCGTCTTGTGTATCTCCTTGATTGGTCGGGATTCAGGAATATCGCGAGCGACCCAGCTCCAGATCCGAGCCAGCCAATACTCCATGGATGCAGGTCATGGAGGTATTGAGCAGGACGAGGGGACGTGGAAGAAGCCTGAGGTGACATGGCTCGATACCTCATGCTGCATCATCTCACCCATCACAGGACAGGTATTTCATGTTGTACCTGAAAACCCCTCGATTGTACAGACGGCATGTACTGCTTGGAGTCAAAAAGCTCGTCATCATCAGACCTGTTGGCGCACGGTAAGGCTGAGTGATGAGAACCTCCATCATCAGGGAACATCTGGCAAGGTCCGCCATGTCGCTCTAAGCTTCTGCCAATGCTGTCTGTAAGCGGAGGAAGCATGCGGCATCCATGATCAATCATACCTATACCTGTAGGAGGATCGAGAAAAGCGACTTGATGAACCGTTGACGCATCGTGGAGGCGGGTGATGAGAAGAAGACGAGGCGAAGATCGGAATGCTCATGTGAACGCAGTCGTGATGAGATATGAGATATGAGAGGTACGCGAGTCGCGCATCACAAATGATTACTGTATCTTCCATCAAGGTGCATAAGACGCAATCCTGCTCGACTCCATCGTCCACGACATCTCCACCCCTCAGACGGGCAACCCAAGCGATGGCCCAGACGGTGGTATTGGAGACCTCCATGGGCGCAGTCGTCTGCGAGCTCTACACGAACCACGCTCCCAAGACATGCCAGAACTTTTCCCAGCTCGCCGCGCGGAATTACTACAACGACACCATCTTCCATCGCATCATCCCCGACTTCATGATTCAAGGCGGCGACCCCACCGGCACCGGCCGCGGAGGGAGCTCCATCTTCGGCGAGAAGTTCGAGGACGAGATCAGGTCGGACTTGAAGCACACAGGCGCTGGCATCCTGAGCATGGCCAACTCTGGTCCACACACCAACGGCAGCCAATTCTTCATCACGCTGGCGCCGACGCCGTGGTTGGATGGGAAACACACCATTTTTGGCAGAGTGAAGAGTGGGATGAACGTCGTGCAGCGGATGGGTCTGGTGAAGACGGGAGCAGAGGACAGGCCGGTCGAGGAGGTCAAAATTGTCAAGGCCAGGATAGTGGAGGGTGACGACGCGTGATTGGTGTCAATCCTCACCATTGATTCTTGTTGCACAGTCATCAAGGACGAAGGCCTGCCAAGGGACCTTGACGAGTCTTGAATACGACGCAAACACATCTTAACCCGCCCAGCACTCTGCCGCTATCCGGCTCATCTCGTGCCTTATGGCCTTACAGCGACATCTTCCAGGCTAGGTGCTTGGCATTGAGCTTAGGGCTGTAGCGCAAGTGCGACATGTCTGGCCTACAATGGACCGTTCGGACGAAGCAGCACCTTGGTATACCCGTCGACCCGACGGTCGAACTTGTCGTACGCATCCACCTATAAATGACAGGGACGAGATCAGTACGAGGCGATTTCTCCAAGTAGGAATCCTCTCATTGCTTTGCTTACCGCGTCGTCCAGGCCCACACTGTTCGACACTACGAAACTTGGCTTCGCCCTTCCTGAAATGATGAGGTCCCTCAAGTACCTGTTGTATGCTTTGACGTTGCATTGGCCGGTACCAAGTGACAGGCCCTTCTCGAACAGCTTGCCGAAGCTGAATCATCCGAGAGTCAGCTACACTCTCAGGGCGCACGTGTTGATCATCGACTCACCTCAGCAGTATCTGACCCTTCCCAGATTGTTCATCTGGCGCCCCAGGATCCGATGGTACGTAAAGACCGGGAATCCCAAGACCTCCGCACGCGCGAGTCACCATTATCAGCTGGTCAAGCACAATGTTGGGCTGCTCCTTCTTGCCGCCTTTGTCGACTGCCTGGTAGCCCACAGCGTCGACAGCACGATCGACCATATCTCCATTAGCTTTGATGATCTGCTCCACAGGGTCGCCCTTGGTGAAGTCGATGGGTATGCAGCCGATTCTCTTCGCCGCTTCCAGGCGTTCTGGTACTTGATCGACCACGAACACCTTGCTTGCACCACGAATGATGCCGGAATACGCCGCCATGAGACCCACCGGTCCAGCACCGAACACTGCGACACTCTCGCCTGGTTTGAACCCTGAGAGCACGAGTCCGTGCCAGCCAGTTGGGAAAATGTCAGCGAGTCTGATGGGTTGTGCAAAGTCAACGTCAGCAAGCGATCCTGACCGCTTGTGCTGTTCTCTGGATGAAGAACGCTTACAGTGCAAAGTCGTCCTCGTGGTCTGTGCCTGGAGGCAGCTTTAGGGCGTTAAAATCGGCGTATGGGACTCGTAAATACTGCGCTTGCCCCCCTTGAAAATTACCCATCGATACGTAACCATACGCACCGCCTGCAAAGCCTGGGTTAACTCCGGTACAAAATGCCGTCTTGCCCTCCTCGCAATTGCGACATCTTCCATCAGCGACGTTGAAGGGAAGCACGATGCGATCGCCTGTCTTGAGGAGAGTTACTCCCGGGCCGACCTCTGTAATGATGCCTAGACCCCGTCGTCAGCTTCTATCGGACCTCCTGTACGGAACTTGTAAGCATACCCATATTCTCATGGCCAAAGACCAGACCGCTCTCCGCCGCTGTCCGTCCTTGGTACATGTGCAGGTCAGAACCACCTGCAAGGTGATGGATCACAGGTCAGTAACAGTCTTATGTTGCTCGCCCCTTCATCGAGACCGTACAAATGCAAGATGTGGTCACTTTGATAATCGCGTCGTCCGGATGCTGGATCTCTGGGAGTGGAATCTCCCTGACGGATACCTTGAATGGACCGTCGTAGTGGAGAGCCTTCATTGTGGTCTTCGTCGCCATTGTTGCGGTCGTAAGTCCTCCTTCTCTTGTTTCTGCTTCTGCTCGATCGACAGGCCCTTGCTATTTCTCGGGTCTTGGTGATGATCAATAATACACAAACCCCATTCCAATTTCAAGCTCTGGCATGTCTTGCTGTCGGATCTAACAAACATCGATGTCATGCGGGGCGAGCTTCCCTATCCCCGCAGCGCGCGCAGACGCATACAAACCAATGAAGAGTGGGGTTCGCCGGGTACGAGACCCTTCCTGGACCATCAGATCTTGCCTGGCAAGCGGCAGACGTACTCGAAGCTTGATCGAACTTGCCGAGGAGACGCACGTCGCTGCAAAGGACGCAGTGTGCTTGTCATAAGGTGGACAGAAGCGCGTAGTAAGCTTCAGCGGCGAATATGGCTCGTCAACGACTAGCAACACCGTTATTAGGGTCCGAGTTCGCATGTCGACGTTCGCCGCGATCATCGGCAGGACGCCCAGTGCTGGGCTGTCGACGGCGGACGCGGTGCCCTATGCCCCCCCAGAGTTCCAACTCAAAGGCAGTCAACCCATCTCGACGTCAACGGATCCCCGTCCTGTGAACTGGACCAAGTCCTCCCCGTCACGAAAGTCAACAACCGATCACCCAATCTCTTCTCGCCAAAGAAACCGGAGCCCAGGGTGATGCGCTTCTCGCCAGGCAAATCACGTCGCTACAATCTGCCCCCTCTCTCCCCAACAACCCCGCCAAGCTAAGACACATGACGAACTCACCGAGCTCAGCACAGCTGGAACATCGGGCTCCGCCTCGGACCTCGCACATGACCACAACCCAGGGGTCCTAGCAAGGGCGCACCGCTGTCGTCTCATCGGCGGAGCGACTTTGCGCCCTGCGGCCTCCGCGTCGGCTCGCCACCGGAACCCAAGCGTGTTCGGCATGCCCGGAAGCTGATCATCCCCTCCGTCGTGGGAGCCGCGTGACGGCCGGAAGAGGCGGTCGGTCTTGCGTGTTTTGGCCGAGAAGATTGATGCGGCTACGGCGGAGCGGTGGGGGGGGGCAGCATTCGTGAGTTTCAGAGAGCGGTGGGGATTGGGGTCCCGCAGGCCACTAGGAGCCAGGAGAGGTCGATGCGGGAGTGGGAAGGCGTGGGGTCGTTCAGGCCGGTATCGATGGGAGCCAAAGGAGTTCATGGGATGCTTTTTTTTTTTATTTCGTGGATAGGAGAAGAGATTTGAATGAGACCGTTTTTGTGTGTGATGAAGCCATCCATGTCCATGGATCCCGAGACGACAAAATCCTACATGTATATAGACAGCGGGTACAAATACCGGGCGGCCCTGTCATTGATGCAGAAAACTGATCCCTTTCGCAGCATCGCTGGGCAATCCACACATGTTCCCAAAATCGCCCGCGACCACCGCGCGGGCCTTGGTCATCGCCCCAAACTGCGCCAGGGGGCAACTCCACCCGGGGCCACTGTGACACCGGGGGAGCGGGACCACGCCGTCGTTGATGTTGATCCGCACAAAGTACTCCTCGGCCGGGTCGTCGCAGTACACGTGGTTCGGGTAGCCGTACTCGCGGCGGTCCCAGCAGAAGGTCTTGGGGCAGGCCAGGCGCTCCACGACGACGCGACCGCCCATCGGGACGACGTCGGAGGTGCGCCAGGTGCGGTCCGCGGGGGGGTGATCGGTCGGGGGGGGGACGCGCTGCGGGAAGAGGTCGAGGGCGGCGAGGACGGGGAGGATGTCGCCGTCGTGGACGAAGGAGAGGAAGAGCGGGCCGGCGGCGGCGGGGCCCCGGTGGAGCAGGGTCGCGGTCGCGTTCAGCCAGGGCAGGCCCAGGGTCGTGCTGAAGGGGTTGCCGGGGCCGGAGCGGTAGTAGTGCAGGAGGTCGCGGGCGTAGGCGAAGTGCTCCCATTCTTCGTGGGTGAAGACGTCACACCAGGGACTGCGGCCCGCGGCGAGCGTCTCGAAGCCGCAGAGTTCTTGCATGCTGTACACTTCGCTCTCGGACCAGGTCACGTGGGGGTTCTGCAGCTTGAGGCGGTCGATGATGGGGGGCAGGTAGTGACGGCGCCACTGGTAGAGCATCCGCGCGCCATAGTCGCGGCCGTACGGCTCGAGCTTGGAGCGATACCGGCGACACGTCTTGCCGGGCGTCAGGGTGTCGCCGGCCAGGTCGGTGGTCTCGGGGATGACGTGCAGAGTCGACCGGTCCGCCCAATCGATCCCGAAGAAGCCCGCGACGAAGTTCTTGGCCGTCTCGACCACCCGTCCTGAGTCGCTGGCCCAGAATGAAGTCTGGTTGGCGGCCACCGCCTGATCCACGAGGTGCTCGTACCTCGTGCGCAGCTTGACCCCCGTCGTGAAGGCCTCGAGAGTGCCCGCATAAGGCCCGACGGCCACCAGCTTCTCCAAGCGCTGCTCCGGGTCGCTCATGAAGAACTCCCACTCGTTCGCGAAGGCCAGATCCCCTCCCAACGTGACATTCACCAGATGGTCGTAGAACTCGAGCATTTCTGTCCCCCCAAGTCAGATCATGACCAAAATGTGAGAAACGGCGCTGAAAAATCCATCTACTCACTGATCCCCGAATGGACAGTCGGATAGCGCTCAGCATGGCGCGACAGCTGTCCCCATCATTAACAGACGCTTCCCACGGCTTCGTGCTTCCCCAGACCATCCCTACCATATGAACCTGATCCACCGAGCAGCCCCCCGGCGGCGCCACCCCGCCCTCGATCGTCCCATTCACCTTCGGCACCCACGGCCCATTCCCACCCAGATGATACCGGACGTCCCACCCGTCGCCATCATCATCACCGCCCGCCGCCGCCACCCCCACCAGCGGCCGATCGTCGTCGATCCGCCACGCCGCCGCCTCGGCCTCCGGGAAGTTCTGCTCGAGGCCCGTGACCGTGAGGAGGGAATGCCGCAGGCCCAGGAGGAAGGCGAGGACGGCAGCGGCGAGAGAGGCCCCCATGAGTCGCCACGCCATGCGATCGATGAACCGAAATTCAATGGATGGATGGATGGAACGGGATGTTGTATATTGCAGCTCTACGGCGACGCTGCTGCTGCTGCGCTCTCCCGGCGCTTCTGCCGTGACCGTATCATTTCTACACGACTGCCGTGACGACGTGCCTCACTACGTACGTGTGTATCGAGAAGGAGGCCGGACCTGGGAATTCGCTGAGCGGTGTTGACGGGGGGGAGAATGAAGGTCGAATTCGAAGGTGGCTGATTAGTACTAGCGCCCCGCTAGACCTAATTAGTAATAAAGTAGGTCGTGTTATTATAGAAAACACACCTCATTTCACGACCCTAATAAATAGCAAACACATTTAGAACTTAGTAACTTATAAGCTCCCTACTAAAAACCCCCTTCGATCCTATCTCTCTATATGTATATAACATAATATAAATAAGTAGTAGAAACAAAAATAAAAAAACGCGAATTCTATAGTATCACCCTAAAACCTAAACTCCTACTAACCCTCCTAGGTCGTATTATAGAAAAACACCTCTACGACCTATATATACTTAATAGCCAAAACATCTACGACTTAGTTATTATATCCAACCTCACTCAACTAGCAAAAAAAAAAAAAAGACCTACTTCTATCCTATACCTCTACATAAATAATATACCTAACATAGGTAAGCAGCAGAAAACAAAAACAAAATAAAAAAGGGGGGATAATTCTACGACATCCCCCCCGCCCCCCCCCCTCTTCCACAAACAAACAAACACAACAAACAAATCACGCACCCGAGAAGAAGAAAAAGAGAGATTCCCAAACTGTCGCTTTGATTTCCTTCTCCTCCCTACCTACCCTCCTCGCCCCCTAGACTCCCATCGCTAAAAAAAAGCTCCATGCATACATGACTACCGAACCATAGCCCCCATCTCGAAGAGTCTCCCGTGCTCAAGAAGAGCCCAAGGGTCATAGCCATACGGTAAATGCCCCCCCCACCCCATATCTCTCTAGGACTTTGCCCTGTCGTCACAAGAGAAAAAAAAAAAGCTCGTAAGAAGAAGAAGAAGAAGAAACACCTCTCAACTGTCGCTATGAATTATGATTATGATCTGGGGAGGAAAAAAAGGGGGGGTCTTGCTTTTTCTTTTCCCAAACGTCACTGCAGGGGGCGGGGGGGGGGGGGGGGGGGGGGGGGGGGGGTTCTCTTCAGCCCCTTAAAGCACATGCGCCCCGCCCTCTGTTTGCGAAATGAACTACTTGCGTCGCTGGACCGATCTGCCGCCTGCCGCACCACCCCGTTCGACCTTCTGCACGCCGTGCGGATGGCTGCCGTGGCCGGGATGGTGGTGGTGCGAGCTGTGGGTGCGTCGGGGAGCACGGAGCTGTGCCAGCGTCTCCAGTTGCTGCTGGGACGTCGATCGTTGGACCTGTGGTGATGGCGGCGGCGGGACTCCCGGTCCATGCTGTGGGGGACCCTGCTGCTGCTGTTGCTGCTGCTGCTGCTGCTGCTGCTGTTGCTGTTGAAACAGCGCTGAATTGACGGGCGTAAAGGCTGGAGGGACGCCGGGGCCCGGTGGTTGGTGGAGGTATTCGTGCTCCGACGGTGGCTGGGCTGGCGGCTGAGCCGGAGCCGGAGCCGGCGCATGTCGTGAGACATTGGACGCGGGGCGTCGGGGATGATGGAGATTGGGCATCCTCGGTTGCAGACCCAGCGCGTAGGGAGAGTTGGTGACGGGGATGGTGGTGGAGAGGAAGGGCGGTGTCATGACGGGGAAGGGCGCCGCCGTCACTTGGCTGACCGGCACGACCGGCGACGGCACGCCCGGCGTGGGCGGGTCGCTGGGGTTGGACGGGTGCGCGCTGCCGGCCATGTTCCAGGCGAGGGGCTGGAATGCTTGCGGCGCCGAGGACTGCAGGCCTGGATCCTCCAGCAGATACATGCCCGTGTTGCCCATCACGCTGTCGCTGGACCAGTCCATCATCGACGACGTATCGATCGCCAGGGCGAGGGGTGGCGGGGCGTCGGGCCTCTGCGTGATCGCGGCGTTCCGCTCGGCCTTCCGATTGCCGAGCTGGAGCAGCCCATCCGAGATGCGACGGACCGCGAGCGCGGCCAGCTTGTGCACGCCGTCGCGTTCCAGCTCGACGAAGATGCCATACGCCTCGTTCACCAGCCATTGGTTGTGTTCGTTCCCGGTCTCCCACTCTTCGAGGATCAGGATCATACAGGCGTTGAAGGCTTGTTGGCCCATCGACCAGCAGACCAAGACGGCCGGCTGTCGTCGATGGAAGAAGATGAAGGTCGACAGGATCTGACAGGACGACTGGATCACCAGGTCTCGCCCTCGCAATGGGGCCCGGTGAGTCGGCGGCTCCACGAGATACGCCGAGGGATTGATCGAGGCCCGGGGATACTGCGGTCGAGGGGGGGCCATCATGCCGGCGGGCGGCGAGGCGTCTCCCTGCGTGTTGTGCTGCGTCCGCTCGATGCGTTGCCGGTTGAGCAAGATGAGGAAGGATTGCACCTTCGCGAACAGCGTGGCGGACATGACCTCGAGGGGCCAGTCCGGCAAGGCTTTGTCCGGCTGTAACCAGCTCTCGTTGAACTGCAGGGCCTCGGGCATGGTGTCCCAGAGCCCGACGAACTTGTCGGTGAAGTCGTCGATCTTGGCGACGCTCATCAGACCATCACTGCTCAAGATCTGTCGCGCCAGGATGGTGAAGTGGTCGACGAACTCCCCGAGCCGGAGGATGGTCGGGTTGGTGGTCAGGGGCTCGGGAGGGGGGCAGTCGCCAAAGCCGGAGATGCCCAAGGGCCGGCCCAGGGTGACGGAATATTGCTGGTCCATGTGGAGGATCCACCACCACAGCGTCTGCCGGAGCATGCACTCCCGGAGGGGCGGGGCCGGATTGAGATGTCGGGGGTGACGGTGCAGACCGATGGAGTGCGCCATCCGGATCGTCGTCCCGAACAAGGTCCACGCGTCCAAGAAGCGGCCGGTGTTGGTCAGATAGGGTCCGATCATGACGAGGGTCTGGACCGCCAGCAGCGTCGGCTGGTTCATGAACGACGCCATCCGGAGTGCTTGCATGCTGGCGGCGACTACCACCCGGTCAGCCTCGTCGCCCCCCCCCCCCCCCCCCCCCCCCCCCCCCCCCCCGCGCGGGCGTCCGACCACACTTACGATACACATCGGCCCGCTGCGTCGCCTCGGCCATGCCATCGCGGACCCAGCGGCCCCCACTCCGATCCCACTCCCCCATCTGCACGCCCGTGGCGAGCGTGATGAAGATCAAGGCCAGCATGTCCGGGTAGAGCTGACCGTTCCTCTCCTTGTCCGCGAGGAAGCGCTCGACCTCTTTGCGGGTCACCTCGTCCGGGGTGTGCGGGAAGGAACAGGCTTGGGCGCGTCTCTGAAAGGATTCGAGGATGCCGAAGATCTCTTCGCGGTCCGGCAGGGTGTGGACGAGGTTGGCCGAGGCCTCGGTGCCGGTCCATTTGCTGAAGACGGGGAACGGGTAGAGCGAGCCCTCGGAGGTGTACATGTCGAGCGGTCTCGGCATGGGGATGGTATGGGTGAGCGAATGATTGCCCACTTGCAGATTCGCGAACTGTGAGGCCACGGTCAGTCAATGATGGAGAGACATGGCGAAAAAAGGACCCGGGCGACGACGGCTCACATCATGCACCATGTTGGCTAACCCGGGGGTCCCAAAGTACAGATTGTCGATGCGGTCGCCCGTCTTGAATCGACGCTGACGGGCGACGCTGGCCCGGGTGGTCCTGGAGGAGCCCTTGGCCTCGGCCGAGTCACCCTCGTCGTCCTCATCGCCGGAGTGGGAGAGCTTCGCCGCGACCAGACGCTCCTTGAGTCGTTGGTTCTCGGCGCGCAGTTTCCGGATCTCGTAGGATTGTTGGATGGGGCTGTAATCGTTGCCCTCGCCGACGATGAACTCGCACTCCTTGGGATGCCCTCTCGCACAGCACGCGGAACAGGGTTTGGTTCTGTCACACTAATCAGACGATCAGTCCACCCACTCGCCCCCGGATGTGTCGTCCGTGACCGGCACCCACCTTGACCTTTCTCTCCCGGCACTTGGTGCAGGACAAGAGCTGCCTCGACTGTGGTTTCTTGGGTCGATCGCCGCCGGACGCGCTGCGTGGCATGGCGTGACCCGATGCTTGGGACGGTGCGGCCGGGCCATAGCCGGCCCATGAGGAGGAGGAGGACATGGTCGACGGAGCAGTCGCGAGGCCGACGGCCCTCTCGTCGCGCGTCAGTGGGAACGGAGTCGCGCGAGGACCGGATCAGCGACGGCGACACGGCATGGGATCCGACCCAGATCCATGGGTTCCATCGGATCGATATAGCCCGTCCAGACCGTGGTCGTGGCGTCGGTGATGTCCCATGCAATGCTCCCAACGGAGATGCGCCTCCCAGGTCGGTGCCGAGTGGGGATGAGGTCACACGAGGAGAGAGTGAGGCGGCCAGCTAGTGCGGGTGTGACGACGTGTCGGCGGGAAGGGATGCCAGGAGCCTGTCCTGATGATGATGAGGAGGAGGAGGAGGAGGAGGAGGAGGAGGAGGATGATGATGATGGAAGGGAATGATGCGGCCCCGGTCAGTGTCGTCGGCGTGGCGTCGTTGAAGCCCAATGCACGCCTCGGGGTCGCGCCATGGGGAGCATCGGGAAGCGGGTATGTCTCGAGCGGGAGGTGGCGAATGAGGTGCAGGAGGGCGTCAACCTGGCCCACGTCGGGGGGGGGTGGGGGGGGGGCCTGGCTGGAATGGGAGATGCTTGCTCGGTGGAGGAGGAGTGGCCTGGGAGTCGGGAGGGCGAGAGAGTGGTCGACGGACGATGATTGCACGCGAGTCACCTGGGGGGGGGAGAAAGAGAGAGAGAGAGAGAGAGAGAGAGGAGGATTTGAGATATGTGCAGCGGTTCCTGGGGCGCCCTGACCAGGATGGTGGGATCGAGCCCTCGTGCAAGCCCTGCGCTGGGGGCATTCTTGGCGAGGGTGAGGGGGGTCATTCCCAAGGCGGTGGGTCGCATCGGAATCATTATCAATCATCCATCATCCATCATCCATCATCCATCATCCATCATTAATCATTAATCATTAATCATCAATCATCCATCATATCGTCGGGGGATGTACGGACGTATCACATGTAGTTTAGTCCATTGACAGACACATGGGGGAAGATGCTCTATTCTCATCATCATCACGATCTATCGGACGGGCCCGGTCCGCTACCGTCTGACCGGATCGATATAAGTAGAATAAAATCAAGTACTTTATAAAGTATCTAGAACTTAGGAATGAGAGTAGATCTAAGAGTATCCTAGTAGTAATTAAAGATAATAAGAAGAAAAAGAGAAGTTATAAGAATAAGAGTAAAGTAGCCCTAATATATAGTAGTAATACTAAGAGTCTACTAGACTTAGACTCTAAGTTAGAAGCATTATTAAGAGGATTTACTAAGGCTATATTTCTTAATATAAGTAATATTACTAAGTATTACTAATAGTAATAGCTATATCTAATAATAATACTATTACTACTAGGAGTATTATACTAGATACTAGATACTCCTATAATCTATCTAATTATAAGAGCTACTTTAAAGATTTCTAGCTATTACTATTTCTAATAACCTTTAGCTAAGCTACTAGAAAAAGCTTAGTAATATACTATAGTATTATTATAGTAGAACTATATAATAATTAAAGCTATATTACTAAGGTTATATAGGTTAAAGCTCTATACTCTCTATACTTATAGTATAATCTAGTCTTAGCTATTAGTCTCTATAACTACTATAAGATTAAGCTCGACTAGAATAGATAAAAGATAGTTAAAAGTAATAGAAATACTATAGTACTAGCTATTATAAGACTAAAGATAGATACTAACTACTAGTATTAATAACTAGACTATATTAGTAACTATATTCTTAGTATAACTAAAGACTTAGTTATAGGCCTAGAATATATTAATATATTAGAGCTATATTATTATAAGCTATATAAGCTATTAAGAGTATAAAGAATTATATTTAGAGAGCTAGAGAAGACTTCTAATAAGACGCTCTATAAGATCTATATAGATATAGTTAGAAATATTACTCTAGAAGACTACTATAGCTATAAATATATCCTAGTTATTACTAATATAAAGATAAGATATTACTAGATATTCTTTATAAATACTAAGAACAAAGTATAATATATTTCTAGAGATAATATATATTATCTACTATATTAGGCCTAAGATCTTCTTTACTAATAGTAGTAATAAGTTTAAAGATATAGAATTAATTAATACTATATAGAAGCTATATATTAGATAGGATATTAGTACGCTATATATACTAGAATAGAATATTATTACTAAGTCTACTAATAAAGCTATCTTTAGTAAGATAAGAATAATAGTAATTAACTCTAGGCTTCTATAGAACCTCTAGATCTTTACTATAGTATATATATTACTAATAGACTAGCAAATCTATATACTAAGAAGATTCTTATTAAAATCTTTAAAAATAATATATATTCTAGTAATAAAAGGTCCTAGGTATTAGAGATATATAATAAGTAGTTAATAGAATCGACTATAGAGTATCTAAGAGTTATAAAGTAGGAGCAACTTTTATAGGTATCGCTAAGTTATATAAGAGATAGTAGGGTTATTACCTAAGTTAGACGTAGGATAGTAGAGTCTAGGACAGTCTAGTTAGTAGTAAGATAATCTAAGATAGTATACTATAATATTATACCTCTCTTTAGGTTATCGAAGTCCTCTAAGACTATTAAACGTTCTTCCTATTAGCTATACTATTATCTATACGAAATTAGTATTATCCTCTATATCTTAGCCTAGATCTACTCTAGCTCTAGCTCCTATAACGCTATAATTAGAGAGACCTTATATAGGTACGTTATATATAATATCTATTAAGGCTATAGTAAGTAGATATATCTTATAGCTAGTTATAGCTAGTAAGTAGGAGCTTAGTAGTAATAGCCTACTACTTAACTACTATAGCTAAGTCTTTAGCTCTAATAATAATATATATACTTATACTTCTACGCTTACTATAGTCTCCTTTATAACTTATAATAAAGTATCCTCGCTACTTAGTATAGACGCTTCGATCCTCTTATAATATACTTATAATAGCTCTTATATATTTGTTATATTACCTTCTAGCTTCTAAGTCTACTTATTATATTTCTTCTACTTAACTAGGTACTAATACTTAATACCTTATATTTAGTTCTACGTAATATAGCTCTTTTACTTAATATCCTTATAATCTAATATCTCTTCTACTTCGTATTAATTATTAACTAAGCTATTATTGTTTATAACTTTAATTAGTAGTAGCGGATCTTACTTCTACTCTTTAAGTAGTAGTAGATTCGAGTCGTTAGCTAGTAGTAGTAGTAACATATAGAATATATTACGTTAATATATAGATTCTAGTAATTTAAGTTTATAAGTAATAGCTAAGTCTACTCCTTTAGGCTTAATTTTAGCGAGAACCTTATATAGACCTATATATTTATAGTCGAGCTTCTTACTTAGTCGAACTATTATTAAGTTCTTTATACTTATATATACTATATCTTCTATATTATATTATAGGTAGAGACGCCTCTTAGTATTTATAAATTTAGCTTATATATACTAAGCTAAGCTAAGATCCTATCTAAGGCATTTATAAAGCTTAGCTATAGTCTTAGTAAAGTTACGCGCTTAAGCTTAATCTAGCTTCCTTAGGCCTATTATTACGTAGACTATAACGTATAAGATAGTAATATAGTATAGACTTATTAATTATTAGAAGCTATCTATTCTCTAGAAGGTCCCTTAGCTATAGTCCTATAGTAGGGACTATACTTTCTATAATAACATCCCCTCTAACAATTTAAAAAAGTTACGCCTACGTAATATAGTCTTATATCCTTTTTATTACTATTATATCTATCTCCTCCTTATCTCTATACTACCTTATATTAGCCTTGTCCTCTAGAGATATTCGCCCCTACTTGTTTAATAATGTTAGTAGTATAGTAATAGTACTTATAATAATAGTCTTCTATCTAGTATTAGAGTCTATACTAGATAGGTATTAGGTAATTTTTTTTTGTTTTTTAGTTTAGCTCCTTCTACTATAGTCTTATACTAGTCTGCTCCTTAAGATCTCTTAATCCTAGTAGTCTTGTACTTATCTCTACTACCTAGTACTTCTATTACTACGCGTCCTACCTTAGTTATATTATTCCCTCTCTACGTCCTATTAGCTATTAGGAAGGTTACCTCTAGTAGTATATTAGAGATAGTTCTATCTAGAGTCTTAGCGTTAACCTTTAGTAGGCTAGCTTTAATCCTTACAAGTATATTAGTCGACGTACTACTAGTAACTATAAATAGAGCTATTATTATAGTACTTAGAGCTATAGGTAGGATTATAACGCTATCTACTTTATATATCCTCCCTAGCTCCTATATTATTAGGACTATTATACGCTTAGATAGTATTACTACCTTATATACTCTAGTAGCGTTCTTCTTCCTAGAAGCTACTAACTTCTTAAAGTCCTTAGCCTCCTCCTATAGTCTCGTAGCTATTACTATATTACTTCTATATATAATCTAACTATTTATAAGAGCAACTATTATAATATTATTTGTATTATAGGCAATACTATCCTTATTATTAGCTAGGGCGTTATTATTATTATCTACGTTAAGTAAATTAATTAGTATAAACTAGAGTGTAGATAGGTTGTTAGTAACTATCTTATGCTTCTTACTTAGTCCTCCTATTATATCTTAATTGTTATTAGCGTTAGTAAGTACTAGATAGTCGAGGCTAGGCCTCTTAGTATTAGTAAGTACTAGATAGTCGAGACTAGGCCTCTTTCCTTTACTAGTAATTAGTGTCGTAGGAGGATTGTTATTATTAGGGACAATAATAATAGTCTTACTCTTATTAGAGTTCGGTAGAGTAAGAAGGCCTATAGTCTCTATATTACTATTATCTAGTATTTCCTCTATCTAGTTATTGTCCTTAGACTAGTTAAATATCTAGGATATATTATTATTCTATACCTTCGTTAACTATTCTAAGGTTAGAGTCTTTATAATAGTTATCTTACTACTACTACCTTTATTACTTCTCTTATACTTCTTAGGCGTCTTAGGCTCTACTAGTAGTATAGAGACCTTAAGGTTATACTTAGTTATACCTAGTCTCTAGAGAGTATATACGAGGTTTGCTAGTATTACTTTCTACTTTAGTAATAGTACTATAAATATATATATTAGGTCTCTAGTCTTATCTAGAGCGTATTTCTTAGAACGTACGTTCTCTACTAGATAGTCTTCTCTAAATAGGCGTAGTAGTACTCTTATATTAGTCCTTATAGCTTTTAGCGTTATTCTAGTTACCTCTACTATACTCTCGACTATTATTATCTTGCTTATAGCGTAGGCCCCGAAGTCCTTTAATAGATAGTCGATATCGACGAACCCTAGCTAATATATAGCTTCGAAGTCTACTTCTATATTATAATCTACCTAGAAGATAGTATTATAACCCTCCTTTTAAGTACTATTATACGTTAGCTTCCTAAAGGCGACTATCTTTAGCCTAGTCTATAGGAAAGGTCCGTTCTTATTATTCTAAATAGAGATTTTAGCTTTAGATATAACCTTCTCTAGATAACTACCTCTATATAATATATACGCGCCTCTAATATAGAGGTATCGCTATATTAGCGTAGGCTCGATAGTATTAATAATAAATAGACATCCTATCTAATATCTCTAAGAGTATAGAAGACCCTCCTTATTAAAGATGCCTTTCTAGTTCTTATATAAGAAGACTAGTTAGAATAGCTTCTTAATATAGACGTCGATTATAAGTTCGCTAATAATCTTGTCCTCTAATTATACTATCTTAGGAGAGTATTAGAGTAGCGTTAACTATATAGTAATTATAGTATAGTAGTACTATCTCTTAGTCTTAGTTATATCTGCTATTATATTAGACTCTATATAGTTCTCCTTGCTCTTAGGTCTCTAGAGTAGAGTATATAGTCTCTAGTATATTAGGTTACTATAAGGTACAGCCTTCGATCCCTTTACTATATTACTATTTAGGCTAGTAGCAAAATAGGTACTATCTCCTTCTCTTTCTAGATAGTACTCTAGCGCTAGTCTCCTATAGTCGAAGAGGCTCTTATACTAAAAGTAGCTCGAGAAAGGCTATTTATCTAGAATATTACTATTATCTAGGTGTAATAAGGCCTTATATATATATAGGGACTATATAAATAAGGTAGAGGTTATAGCGGAGATAATAGACTCCTATCTATATAGATTAGTAATCTTAGAGAAAGAAGAGATCCCTCCTCTTAAAAGGAACTCTCTCTTATAGAAGAATCTCTCCTCTCTTCGACTCCTATCTAACTAGAAGTAGGTCCGATAGAGAATCTAATTCCTTCTTAACTACCTATAGTCTATAGGAGGTAAGGAGTAGAGAACTACCTCTTAGGGCTACTAGCAGACCGCTTCTAGTATAGTAAGACCCTTCCTTCGGCCGAACTACTAGTAGACTATAGGTAGTATATATATATATTAACCTCTTATAGACTGCCTATAGTATAGACCTAAAGGACTCTCTTAGCCCGAGTCTTATACTAGGTCCTTATACTAGTATAGCTATAGTCCTTCTATAAAGACTATCGATTCTTATACTATAAAGCTCTTATAAAGCTTTACTAGGAGGTTATAGCCCTCCTATTCCTATACGTTACTATTAGCCTAGAGGGCGTTTACTAGTCTCTAAGCGTAGTTTAAGGATACAAACTATATAGACAAACGACCGTAGTATAAAGATCTTATTATAGTTTGTAGATAAGATCTATACTAAGGCAAAGTAGTTAATATAATTATACTTTTAAGAATATATAGTATTACTATATATTAGAAGATAGTACTTCTTAGCTAGGAGGCTTACTTACTACTATACTCCGAACTATTATAGCGCTAGCTTATTATTATATTTATAAGGATCTCTTAATATATTAAATACTACGCTAGATATATTATATAAGGTCTTCTCTATATTAGACAATATGTTTCTAGTAGAGATATCTATATTTTAGTAGTACGAAGGTAGAGGTTATTATAGTAGTAAAAATTTTTCTAGGGTCTAAAAGTAAAGTAGTATTTAGAAAATAAAGAGGCTAGGGCCTATTGTTTGTTTATATAACAGACTATTATTATAGTAATATAATTGTCCTAGAAATATAAATATTATTATCCTTAGGCACCTCTTTAATAGTAGCCTAAAAAAGCCTCTACTCTAGTACTCTAGGTTATATATCTCCTTATCTATACTATTATATTATAGTCTCTATTAGGATAGGCTTTATTATACTTAGTAATAAGGTTCTTAGCGCTATTAAGATTATCCTTATCGTACTATTAATTATAGTTGTTACTATAGCCTAGCTATTTTACTAGGTACTAGGTTACTAGGCTCCTTCTTCTAACTATTACCTTCTAGCCTAAGAGACGCTTAACTTCGTATTCTAGAGCCTCGTTATTCTTAGCTACTATTAGTCCTAGCTTATAACGACCCTATCTACTATATAGGTCTAGTATTACAGAAAGCATAGTCCTTACTATAGGACCGTAGCTAAGGGACCTTCTAGAGGACAGATAGCTTCTAACAATTAATAAGTCTATACTATATTACTATCTTATACGTTGTAGTCCGCGTAATAATATAGTAGCTTTGATTAGAAAAGATTACTAGCCGAGGCTACTACTCTTTAGTACTAATCGTTACTATACGACTAGTTCCCTAGTAGACTATACTAGAAGCTAACCGGACGGTAGCTAGTAGACGCCCTCTAGCCTAGGCGAGAAACTAATAGATAATCGATATAGATTATTTGGACTAGTTCCGCCTAGATCTTCGATAACCGTCTCTAGATAGTACTAAGACCGCCCTAAGCGAATACTATAATTAACTCTACTCTTATACTCTTAGGCGACCCTTAGGTAGAGGTACTTAGGAGCGGAAGGATCGATATTAAGAAGTAGAAGTAATACCTTTATATATAGAGACTGTGCCTACTTTAACATTTATCTTCGACTTCTAGATAAGATTCGGCTAAGCCGGATTAGGCAAGGATCCCTAGAGCTAGAGGAGTCCTTACCTAGGAGGCGACTATTCTGCCTAATACCTCTCTCTTCTTACTCCTATACTATCTTCCTTCTAGATAATAATATAACACGTACTAGCTAAGGATAGTCGTTATAGGTAATAGACGCTCTACGTAGTATACTAGCTCCCTTATAACTCGTACTAGAATATTAGCATCTTAGTTTCCCTATAATAGACATAGATATTAAGCTAATTACTTAATATATCGACTATTATATAGACGACGTTAAAAGATCTAGAGCCTTCTTAAAGAAATACTATAGGGTAGAAAGAATCGCTATTCTCTATAACTACTACTACCTAGAAGTATTACAACTTAACTATCCTACTTCGGAGGATCTTAGTTTAGTAGAGTTATAAGAGTTCCTAGGATAGTAGATTATCGACGTCTTAAAACTTACTACTAGTATAAAAGCCTTAAGAAAGGCATTTAAGAGAGTTATTAATACCCTATACTACTAGTAGTAGTAGTACTATCTAGTCTTCGACAAGACGCTAGGGAGGGTGCGGCGCTTAATAGTCCCTACTAATAGAATACTAGTAGAGACCCCTATACTAGAGCGCTAATAGGAGCATCTTATACTAGAACCTTCTATACTAGAGCGCTAGTAAGAGCATCCTATTTTAGAACATTATATAATAGAATACTAGTAAGAGCATCCTATACTAGAATACTAAGGGCAGCTATAATAGTAAGGGTAGCTACTATAGCTAAGATAGCTACATTAACGAGAATAGCTACGTCGTCTTAGCCTAGCCTTATTATACTTAGTAGGCTAGCTACAGTCTCCGAGCTTATAGGAACTAAGCTCCCTAGAAGAGGTTCGTTAGTAATTAGAGCCTTGTTAGTAGTCCGAGCCTCGTTAGTAATTAGAACCTTGTTAGTAGTTAGAGCCTCGTTAGTAGTTAGAGCCTTAGTAGTAGTCGGAGCCTTATTAGTAGTCGGAACCTCGTTAGTAGTTAGAGCTAAGCCCTACTCCGAGTAGGCTAAGCCTGCTAGAATAATAGTTACCTAAATATCGCGGACTAGAACTAGAAGGGGCTTTAAGTAAACTAAGTCTACTAGTATAATAGTTACCTAGATACTATATATAGTTAGGGATAGGACTAGTTCTAAGTAAGCCGAGTCTATAGGGGCGATAGTCTCCTTCGGTATTAGGACGATTACTAGAGGAACTAAACGGGCAAGAGTAGTAAGACTATAAGTAAACGAGATTAGGGCGACCCTTAAGCGAATTATATCTAGACTATCTACAGAGATTAGGTCCTTAGTAAGCGTAGCTATCTAATTATTATAAGCGACGGACGCTAGAGCGACCCTAAAGACGAACTAACTTATAGAGACTATAGTCTCCCCTACGGAGATAATTAAGCCTATAGAGACTAGGCTGTTATAGACCTTATAGGCAACCCTAACTAGAAGCGTCGAGTCCCTTATTGTCGTTCTTAGCGGGACAAAGACGGACTTCGAGTATAGTGTTATTACTAATATAGTTACTAATAAGCTCGCCCTTTATAAACTAACTAAGTAGGGAAGAGTCCCTCGAGGAAGTTAAGAACTATAAAGGACGTTAAAACAAACCGCATATAGAGTAGGATAGCTAATAACTATATATAGAAAGGGAATTATAATAAATAATCAAAGACTATATAAGGGAAGACCGTATAGAGAATCTAAGACTCTATAATAACGCTCGGGTAGAGTAAGCGGGCCTCGCGGAGGCTAATAGCTAGAGAGCCCGTTATAATTCGGTAAGAATTAACGACTATATCGACCTATACGCTTAGCGTAAAGACTACCTATAGCGCCGTAAGTAAGACTGTCTTAATAAATAAGAACGGAGGGACAAACTCTTATACTAGTTAGGAAGACAATCTTATTACTAATATATAGAGGAACTTCGCCGACTATAGGATAAGCCTAATTATTATTATAATATAGAGGAACAATAACGCTAGAGTAATAAGTAGAGAGAGGACCTATACAATTTAGACGATTCCTTAAGTACGGAATCTAGTTTACGCTTACGTTATCGCTATAGTAAGAGGAAGGATAGGAAGAAGAGGACGGACTATCGCCTAGATTATAGGCGTTAACGTAGAACCCTACTAGATAACCCTAATTCCTCCTTATTATCCGAAGATAATCGTCGTAGAGACTATCGTTACTATAAGCGCACCTACTATCGTCGACGCTCGTATAATAGTAGTACCTTGTAGTTAGAAAGCTTATTAGAATTAGACGCTAGAGGTATAAAGAATAATCTACCCTTTAAACTAGAGAAGGTAGGATTTTTTAATCTATATCTAAGTAGGGAATATAGCGAAGGCGAGCTAGTTATAGTAGGTAAGAACGTTATATACCGCTTAGTCCTAATGTTCCTAGATATAGTAGAAGACTACGCCTAGACTATACTAGTAAGAGTAGTCCGAAAGAGACTATCCTAATACTTATAGGGCGAAGCTTCTCTATAGTTTACCTACATCTTAATAGTAGAGAACTGTACTTAGATAAGAGAGGGTTACAGCATTAACTATTAGAAGAAGAAGCTATTTAAGAAGTTCAAAATATCTACGACAAAGGTACTAGCTCTCCTCGACTAATAAGTATATAGCCCTTCGGACATATAGAACGGACGTGCGATTAGTAAATATATTACGACCGTTATAAGGCTCGTAAAGGAGGCTAATACTAAGGACCTTAAGAGCTAGTTAGTATAGGTATAGCGTAAGATAGACCTACATCTAAGATAGGTTATACATATGCCGAATAGCTATACTACTCTCGATACCTTTATTAATAACTATAAGTCTTATATAGAGACATAGGAAGACCTCTATAGACTACGCTAAGATAGCTATAATAATAGTAAGTATTATCTAATAGCGACTAGAGGATCTAATATAGGTTATTACTATAGCTAACTAGACTAGGACTATAATTATAGGATACGAGGGTATAGTAACCGTTTTAGCGAATCTAGGAGCCTTTAACTCCTATATAGAGACCTAGGGCCTAATATAAGGTAGTAAAACGTAAGCGACTATTTAGTAGGCGCGAGGACCTAGGCCTTACTACTAAGCGCTAATAAGGCAACCTTACCTAACTAGGCACGTACTAGGAAGGAAACCTAGCCTAATAGAGACCGCCTATAATATAGTAACCGCGGAGAGTAGCCTAGGTATAATAAAGACCGCCTACGATATAGTAACTATACCGAAGCTAGTAAGGACTATCTGCGGTTTAGTAACTAAGGCGTAGGCGAAGGTAATCGCCCTTAGTATAACGACTATACTAACTAGGGAAACGGTAATAGAGACCGCCCCTAGTTTAATAATTAGACAAACCGTCCCTATAATAATAACTATAACGGCTAGTAGGACTATAACTACTAAGGTAGCTACTATAGTAAGGCGGAGGAGTTAGGCTATAATAATAGCTAGAGTTATAAGGAATATAGCGACGTTAGCTAGGAGAATAGCGGAGAAGGAGATAGTAAAGTTAAAGCTAACTTCTATATAGTAGGAGAATACTTACTAACCTCTCTCTATACTACTATAGGCAAGAAACTCCTAAGTAACCTACTTTAGAGCAACATATAACTATTTATCTAACAAGTTATAATAGGGAAGACTTATAAGATATACTACGAGACGTTCTAGTTAGGAAATAAGCTCTATACCTATATTAAGACAGTCTATATAAAAGGAACTAATAATAAGTAGACTAAGACCGATACCTTCTTAGCTAAGGTAATAGTAGCGACGTCTCGTAAGGACATTATAGTAACGGAGTCTAATACTCCGCTGCCCTCTTAGCGAGAATACGCCTTTTAGTTATAGTATTATATAACTTTTATATTACGCCTCTCTAGATACGATAATAACTATACTATCTGCTTAGATACTAGCTACGTCTTAATAATAGTAGATAAGACGTAGTTAACTACTCTAGTACTAGGCCTTAAAATTAAGATAATAGCCTAACCGATAACTATCTCTAGAATTAATAGTACGAATATCTCCCGCGAATAGGCATTAGTAGAGTTATAGATCCCTACGAGACTCTCTAACAGTCGAGATATAATTATTCGAACGACTCGAGAGGTACACTTAGTAGACTGTCTTAAAGCTAAGATACTTATTATAATAGACATTATTAGAGTAGAAGGGATAGTAATTAATACTAACTCCTAAGAAGTAACTATCCGTAATTATAGGGACGTACGTTTCTTAGTCGATATTAAGCGTAAGGAAGAAAAGGCGGTTAAGCAAATAGTTAAAGCTAAGGATAAAGTAGTAATACTAGCTAAGTCTGTCGTACTAGTACTAGTATACTATAGTAGCGGACTACCGTTATATAGAGACTTCCTATTTAAGAGTTAACCTTAGACAAACCTCTCTATATATAACTACGTCGTCGACGTATAGTTTAGAGAGACGATAGCCTATAATAACTCTTACTACCTAGTAATAATCGGCAAAGGGACTCGATTAGGACTCCTAACGGACTACTTAGTAGATAGTACCTACATCCTTAATATAGAAGAACATAGTCTCGCGGCACTTAGACTAGTAGATTTAACGCTAGACCCGACACTTAAGACTATCTACCTAATAGGCGTCTATATATATAGTATACTACGGGCTTAATATTATCTCGCCGACACGGTCACTAAGTTTAGCGATATATAGGGGGACCGTAGCCTAATAGTCGACATACTAGAGGACCGCTAGATACTAATACTACTAGTAATAGGATAGGAAGAGAAACTCCTACTACTAAAGGTCTATTACTTAGGTAGATAGGACTAAGGGGTTATTAATAAGACGTTCGACGGCTTATACTCTTAGAACAAAATAAGCTTTATAGAGTTCCTAACGCTATTAGGATTCCTAGTGTTCGTTATCTAGACAAAAGTCTCAGACGAGAATAGCAACTTAGTCGATAAGGGTCGAGTAGTTATTAATATTAGGGGTCTTAATAAGATAACTATTCTAGACTTATACTAAATACTACTATAAAGCGACCTATTTTCCTCCCTCCTAGGTTACGAGTATATATCTATAGTCGACCTAGTAGCGTTATTTTATTAATAGGCCGTAAAGAGAGTAGACTGCTATAAGTTAATAGTAAATTCCTATTATAGGTAAGAGAGTCTTAGTATAGCGGTAATAGGTTTCTATAATAGCGTCTAGTACGTCTAGAGGGAACTAGACAATCTCCTAAGAGACTATAGAGGGTTCGTAAGGGCCTATATAGACAACATCGTTATCTTTTCTAAGACTTTAGAGGAGCACGTAAGTTACTTAGAGAGCGTCTTCGAGATACTAGATAAACACTATTTTAGTATTAACCTAAAGAAGTCGTACCTTAGGTACCTGTCTATAACCCTACTAGGCTAGAAGGTTAATAGTTTCGGCCTAGTATTAGAAGAAGAAAAACTAGACGCAATTAGGAGCCTCTAATTCCTAACTATACTAGGACAACTTAAATACTACCTTAGTTTAACGAGCTACCTCTAGTAGACTATTCTATACTATACGCAGATTTTAGGACCGTTATAGGAAGAAAAGACCTGTTTGTTAAAGGGCGCCCCGACGGTAGGCTATCTATAAAAGGCCTTCGTAGCTAAAACTCGTATTAGCTAAGACGAGTCCTATTTAACTACACTATACTACTCCTTCTAGGTAATATAAGACTACTTCTATAAAGGGACCTTCCTATAGCATCCTAATCTAGACTGTCCCTTCTTCGTTAACCTTAACTTATTAAGGGAGTATAGCTATACTATAATAGTATATATAGTCGATAAAGACCTATCGAAGCTACTAATAGAGGGTAGTAAGGTAAAGCCCTTCCCCTATTAGAAGATTCAGATTATTATGTTCCTAAGTAGAGCCCTCTCTATAGCTAAGAAGAACTATTAGCTAATAGAGCTAGAGGTCTTAGGATTAGTATAGGTCGTTAGGAAGATATACTACTAGATATATACGAACAAGTACCTAACTACCTTCTTTATAAACTATTACGTAATAGTAGGAATCTTAGAATAATACTCCCTTATTACGACGACATATATAGATAAGCTTAATTTAAGACTTATATGCGTAAGCGCCTATTTCTCTTAGTTCTAGATAAGGGTAGTATATATAGCTAGTGTCTTATTAGGATTCGTCGATAGCTTAAGCTACCTATAAGGAGATAATACTAAAGCTACGAAGAATCTAGACCGCGATAATCTAGACCTAATAGCTTACTATAGAAACATAGAGGAGCTGTTAGTATTCTACGCTCTACTAGTCGAGATAGACAATAAGTTTAGAGATAGACTTACTAGAGTATATAAAGGAGACCTATATTAGGCTAGGGTCCTAAGGTTGATTAGGCGAGCTTAGGCCTATAATAGATAGGAGGCTTATACGTTATATCGCCCGTAGAACTAGAACGACGCGTAGGTAATAGTATAATATAAGGATAGCTAAGACCCTCTCGTAGGAGACGAGTATAATAACCCGCTCGGCCTCTAATTCTTTAAGAGAGAAGACCTTATCTACTACTATAAGGAAGGTAACTAAGACTATCTTTGTATTCTAGACTCGATAGTAAAGGAAGTGTTCGAATAGGCTTATAATAACTATTATTATTAAGGATTCTACTATATCTACAAATAGGTATAAGCCTTATTATTTATTAGGCACCTTACTAAGCGTCTAAAGGAGTATATCGCCTTCTACTTAGACTATAACCTAAACTAGACTAAGCGCTACCTCCTATATAGCGAGCTAAATCCTATCTAGACCGAGATAGTTCTATACTATACCCTTACGATAGACTTTATTAGCGCCTTACCTCCGACATAGTCTAGTAAGAACATAGTACTAACTATTACTAATAAGGCTAGTAAGCGTAACGCCCTACTAGTAGGACGGGCGATAGACGACGCTACTACGTAGAGGGTGCGATTTATTAAATAATTAATAATTATAGACTAGAGCATCCTATAGGTAGTAATATATAATAGGGACTCTAAATTCCTCTCGGAGTTTATAATAGTAGTCTTCGCAAAACTTAAGATCAAAATATTATCGACGATAGTATACTATCCCTAGACTAATAGTTAATCTAAGCATACTAACTAGACTATTAAAATTGCCTTAAGATACTTTATAATAGCTAACCTAGACACCGACTAGATAGAGGGCCTTCTACTAATTTAAGCGACCCTTAATAATTTAGGTAACGCGATAACTATAGTTACTCTAAACAAGTTCGTAATAGGTTTTAAGACTAACCTAGACTCCTTTACACCCCTAAAGGATCTCCTACTAGCGGATTTCGCTAGGGCGAGGGTCTTAGTCCGTAGGGAGGTAGAAGACGCTATAGCACTCGCGAATATAAAGATAAAGGAGCGTTATAACGCTAGGTATAAGCTAATCTACTTTAAGATAGGCGACAAAGTGTAGTTACGCTTATACTATAGCTATTATATACTAGGATATACGTCCTACAAGTTCGCCCCCTAGAGGGAGGGTCTATTTATAGTTAAACGCTAAGTAGGATAGTTAGTATACGAACTTAACTTGCTAGAAGAAACTCGTATCTACTCTATCGTCTCTATAGTATAACTAGAGCTAGTACCGAATAGTCTAGACCCTTATAGTAGATAGGGTCGTTATAAGCTAGGACCTATAGCGGTTAAGAATAACGAGACCCTAGAGTACGAAGTCGAATATCTCCTAGGCTAGAAGGTAATAGTTAGGAGAGGGAGCCTAGTAACCTAGTACCTAGTAAAATAGCTAGGCTACGGCAATAACTATAATCGATAGTACGACGAGGACAATCTCGACGGCGCTAAGGACCTTATTACTAAGTATAATAAAGCCTATTCTAATAGAGACTATAATATAATAGTATAGGTAAGAAGACACGTAACCTAGAGTACTAGGGCAGAGGCTTTTTTAGGCTACTATTAAAGGAGTGCCTAAGGGTAATAATATTTATATTTCTAGGATATTTATATTACTACGATAATAGACTATTACGTAAATAAATAATAGGCCCTAGCCTCTTTGTTTTCTAAACACTACTTTACTTTTAGACCCTAGAAAAATTTTTACTACTATAACAACCCCTACCTTCGTACTACTAAAATAAAGACATCTTTGCTAGAAACATATTATCTGATATAGAGAAGACTTTATATAATATATCTAGCGTAGTATTTAATATATTAAGAGATCCTTACGAATATAACTATAAGCTAGCGCTACGACAGTTCGGAGTATAGTAGCGAGTAAGCCTCCTAGCTAAGAAGTACTATCTTCTAACATACGGTAATACTACACGTTCTTAAAAGTACGATTATATTAACTACTTTGCCCTAGTATAGATCTTATCTACGAACTATAACAAGGTCTTTATACTATAGTTATTTGTCTATATAGTTCGCATCCTTACTAACAATACTACAAACTATACTTAGAGACTAGCAAAAGCCCTCTAGGCTAATAGTAACGCGTAGGAATAAGAGGGCCGTAACCTCCTAGTAAAGCTCTATAAGGGCTTTATAGCATAAGAATCGATAGTCTTTATAGAAGGACTGTAGCTATACTAGTATAAGGACCTAGATAATAGTAATATCCTAGGAGAACAGCCTTTCTTAAGCTACTTTTAGTATAAGAGCCTCTTCGACTATAGGAGACTAGCGCTAGGGTACTATCTAGAAAGAGAAGGAGATAGTAACTATTTCGCTACTAACCTAAATAGCAACATAGTAAAAGGATCGAAGGCTATACTATATAGTAACCTAATATACTAGAGGCTATATACCCTACCCTAGAGACCTAAGAGCGAAGAGAACTATATAGAGTCTAACGTAACGGCAGATATAACTAAGACTAAGAGATAGTACTACTATACTATAATTACCGCGTAGTTAATACTACTCCGATACCCTCCTAAGATAGTATAATTAGAGGATAAGGTTGTTAGCGAACTTATAATTAATGTCTACGTTAAGAAGCTATTCTAACTAGTCTTCTTATATAAGAACTAGAAAGGCGTCTTTAATAAGGAGAGTCTTCTATACTCTTAGAGACGTTAGATAGGACGTCCGTTTATTATTAATATTACCGAGCCTACGCTAATATAGCGATACCTCTATATTAGAGGCGCGTATATATTATATAGAGGCGGTTATCTAGAGAAGGTTATGTCTAAGGCTAAGATCTCTATTTAGGATAATAAGAACGGACCTTTCCTATAGACTAGGCTAAGGATAGTTAGCTTTAGGAAGCTAACGTATAATAGCGCTTAAAAGAAGGGTTATAATACTATCTTCTAGGTAGATTATAATATAGAGGTAGACTTCGAAGCTATATAATAGCTAGAGTTCGTCGACGTCGACCGTCTATTAAAGGACTTCGTAGCCTACGCTATAAGCGAGCTAGTAATAGTAGGGAGTATAGTAGAAATAACTAGGGTAACGCTAAAAGCTATAAGAACTAATATAAGGGTGCCGCCGCGCCTATTCGGAGAAGACTATCTAGCTAGGAACGTACGTCCTAAGGAATATACCCTAGATAAGACTAGAGACCTAATATATATATTAGTAGTACTATTACTAGAGTAGAAAGCAATACTAGCAAACCTTATATATGCCCTCTAGAGACTAGGTATAACAGAGTATAACCTTAAGGTCTCTATTCTACCTAAGCCTAAGACTCCTAAGAAGCGTAAGAGAGGTAACAAAGGTAGTACTAGTAAGACAACTATTACGAAGACTCTAACCTTAGAATAGTTAACGAAGGTATAGGACAGCGATATATCCTAGATGTTTAACTAGCCTAAGGACAATAACTAGATAGAGGAAACACTAGATAATAGTAATATAGAGACTAGCCTTCTTGCTCTACCGAACTCTAATAAGGGCAAGACTATTATCGTCGTCCCTAATAACGACGATCCTCCTACGACACTAGTTACTAGCAAAGGAAAGAGGCCTAGCCTCGACCTTCTAGTACTTACTAATACTAAGAGGCCTAGCCTCGACTGTCTAGCACTTACTAATACTAAGAGGCTTAGCCTCGACTATCTAGTACTTACCGATACTAAGGCTAATAACAATTAAGATATAGTAGGAGGACTAAGTAAGAAGCGTAGGATAGTTACTAATAACCTATCTACATCCTAGTTTATACTAATTAATTTACTTAATGTAGATAATAACGACGACGCCCTAGCTAACGACGAGGATAGCATCGCTTATAATACGAACAACATTATAATAGTCGCTCTTATAAATAGTTAGATTATATATAGAAGTAATATAGTAATAGCTACAAGACTATAGGAAGAGGCTAAGGACCTTAAGAAGTTAGCAGCTTCTAGGAAGAGGAACGCCGCTAGAGTATATAAGGTAGCGATACTATCTAAGCGTATAACGGTCCTAATAATATAGGAGCTTAGGAGGATATGCGAGGTAGATAGCGTTATAATCCCGCCTACGGCTCTAAGCACTATAATAATAGCTCTGTTTATAGTTACTAGTAGTACGTCGACTAATATACTCGCGAGGATTAAGGCTAGCCTACTAAAGGTTAACGCCGAGACCCTAGATAGAACTATCTTAAATATACTACTAGAAGTAACCTTCCTAATAGCTAATAGGACGTAGAGAACAAACGACGTAACTAAGGCGGGACACGCGGCGATAGAAGTACTAGGTAGTAGAGAGAAGTACGAGACTATTAGGGTTAAGAGGTCTTAAGGAGCAGACTAGTATAAGACTATAGTAGGAAGAGCTAAACTAGGAAAAATAAAGAAAAAATTGCCTAATACCTATCTAGCGTAGACTCTAACGCTAGATAGAAGACTATTATTATAAGTACTATTACTATACTGCCGATATTAACGAACGAGTAGGGGCAAACATCCCTAAAGGATAAGGCTAATGCGAGGTAGTATAGAGACGAGGAGGAGATAGATATAATAGTAACGAAAAGAGTATAAGACTATATTACGTAGGCGTAACTTTTTCGAATTATTAGGGGGGATATTATTATAGAAAGCACGGTCCTTACTATAGGACTGTAGCTAAGGGACCTTCTAGAGGACAGATAGCTTCTAACAATTAACAAGTCTATACTATATTACTATCTTATACGTTATAGTCCGCGTAATATCTAGACTATTCGATACTAGCTCTAGTTATACTATAGAGACAATAGGGTAGATATAAGTCCCTTCTAGTAAGTCGAGTTTATATACTAACTATCCTACTTAGCGTTTAACTATAAATAGACCCTTCCTTTAGGAAGCGAACTTATAGGACGTATATCCTAGTATATAGTAGCTATAGTATAAACGTAACTATACCTTATTATCTATCTTAAAGTAGATTAGCTTATATCTAGCGTTATAACACTCCTTTATCTTTATATTTACGAGTACTATAGCGTCTTCTATCTCCCTATAGACTAAGACTCTCGCCCTAGCGAAATCCGCTAGTAGGAGATCCTCTAGAAGTATAAAGGAGTCTAGGTTAGTCTTAAAACCTATAACGAACTTATTTAGCGTAACTATAGTTATTATATTACTCGAATTATTAAAGGTCGCTTAAATTAGTAGAAGGCCCTCTATCTAGTTAGTATCTAGGTTAGCTGTTATAAAGTATCTTAAGGTAATCTTAATAGTCTAGTTAGTACGCTTAGATTAACTATTAGTCTAGGGATAGTATACTATTATTAATAACATCTTAATTTTAAGCTTTACGAAGACTACTATTATAAACTCTAAGAGGAATTTAGGGTCCCTATTATATATTACTACCTATAGGATACTCTAGTCTATAATTATTAATTGTTTAATAAATTGTACTCCCTACGTAGTAGTATTATCTATCGCCTATCCTACTATTAGAGCGTTACGCTTACTAGCCTTATTAGTAATAGTTAATACTATGTTCTTACTAGACTATATTAGAGATAAGGCGCTAATAAAGTCTATTATAAGGGTATAGTATAGAATTATCTCGGTCTAGATAGGATTTAGCTTACTATATAGGAGATAGCGCTTAGTCTAGTTTAAGTTATAGTCTAAGTAGAAGGCGATATACTCTTTAAGACGCTTAGTAAGGTACCTTATAAATAATAAGGCTCGTATCTATTTATAGATATAGTAGAATCCCTAATAATAATAGTTATTATAAGCCTATTTAAATACTTCCTTTACTATTAAGTCTAGAATATAAAGATAGTCTTAGTTACCTTCTTTATAGTAGTAGATAAGGTCTTCTCTCTTAAAGAATTAGAGGCTAAGCGAGTTATTATACTTATCTCCTATAGAAAGTCTTAGCTATCCTTATATTATACTATTACCTATACGTCGCTCTAGTTCTATAGGTAATATAATATATAAGCCTCCTATCTATTATAGGCCTAGGCTCGCCTAATTAACTTTAGGACTCTAGCCTAATAAGAGTCTCCTTTATATACTCTAGTAAGTCTATCTCTAAACTTATTATCTATCTCGACTAGTAGAGCGTAGAATACTAATAGCTCCTTTATATTTCTATAGTAAGCTATTAGGTCTAGATTATCGTAGTCTAGATTCTTTATAGCTTTAGTATTATCTCCTTATAGGTAGCTTAAACTATCGACAAATCCTAATAAGATACTAGCTATATATACTATCCTTATCTAGAACTAAAAGAAATAGGCGCTTATATATATAAGTCTTAAATTAAGCTTATCTATATATATCGTCGTAGTAAGGAAGTATTATTCTAAGATTCCTACTACTACGTAATAGTCTATAAAGAAGGTAGTTAGGTGCTTATTTATATATATCTAGTAGTATATCTTTCTAACAACTTATACTAATCCTAAGACCTCTAGCTCTATTAGCTAATAGTTCTTTTCGGCTATAGAGAGGGCTCTACTAAGGGATATAATAATCTATATCTTCTACTAGAGGAAGGGCTTTACTTTACTACCCTCTATTAGTAGCTTTAATAGGTCTCTATCGACTATATATACTATCGCTATATAGCTATACTCCCTTAATAAGTTAAGGTTAACAAAGAAGGGACAGTCTAGGTTAGGATACTATAAGAAGGTCTCTTTATAGAAGTAGTCTTATATTACCTAGAAGGAGTAGTATAGTATAGTTAAATAGGACTCGTCTCGGCTAATATAAGTTTTAGCTACGAAGGCCTTTTATATAACGAGGCCTTATATATATATAGAGACTATATAAATAAGGTAGAGGTTATAGTAGAGATAATAGACTCCTATCTATATAGATTAGTAATCTTAGAGAAGGAAGAGATCTCTCTTCTTAAGAGGAACCCTCTCTTATAGAAGAATCTCCCTTCTCTTTAACTCCTATCTAGCTAGAAGTAGGTCTAATAGAGAATCTTATTCCTTCTTAACTACCTATAGTCTATAGGAAGTAAGAAGTAGAGAACTACCTCTTAGGGCTACTAGTAGACTACTTCTAGTATAGCGAGATCCTTCTTTTAGCCAAACTACTAGTAGACTATAGGTAGTATATATATATATTAACTCCTTATAGACTACCTATAGTATAGACCTAAAGGACCCTCTTAGCTCGAGTCTTATAGGCGCCTCCTTCCTAAGCTAATGTCCTAATAGTAAGATATTATAACTTATATTACGTATCTCGCTCTATATACTAGTATAAATATAGAATAGAACCTTATAGAAGGTCCGTTATAGTAACTAGCCTAAATAGGTAGGTACGCGTTATTATAGTAACGCTTTAGCGCCAAATTACTAGCGTTAATATTAAATTCTTTCTTTTAGTTAATTGCTAACTATTCTCTTACTTAATAATCTCTTCTACGCTCTTCTTTATTAAAGTCCTATAACTATATATAGTCTATAACTAACTTCTTTATCTATATAACCCTCTACGGTCTATCTATAATACTAGGCTTCTATAGTAGTAGTACTACTATTATTAGCACGCGTATATCTAATATTAGTACTAATAAGATATACTAGTTCTAGGCCTTATCTCTATATAATAATACTCCTATTTTATATATCTTCTATATAATATACGCTAAAAGCGTTACTATTAGCTACTTATATAAAGAGCTAGATAACTATACCTATAGGTACTATACTAAAGGCAAAAAGGGCTTTTATAGGATTATAAGTTATCTGCTTATAGTTTCGACCGCTTATAGTCTATAGGTAGTAACTAATAGTTATAGATCTTCTCTCTACTTTAAGGCCGCCTAAATAAAGTCTATAATATATATATTATATACATCGAGCTCTATAAATAGCGTGGCGTAGATATTAGTAATATAGATGTAGTCTATAATAATAAAGTCGTACTAGTAACTACTATTAAACTTCGCTAGGCGTAGCTAACTCTTAACTAGGTAATAGCTACTTATAAGTAGGATATTAAGCGTAAGAGTAAATACTACTTATGTCTAGATCGCTACCTACGTACTAATAAAGAGTTTTACTATATTAAGAATAAGGAGAGGCGCTATAAGCGAGATACTAACGTAGAGACGACCTCTAGAATATTATAGATAATAGGTAATATAGCTATAAGTAGACTACCTATAGTATAATATATACTTCTTTTACTAATAGTCTATTATAGGATATAGGTAATATCTAATCTACTACCCTCTATAGACGCGCTCTATTAGTAGCTAATACTCCTTCTAGCTACTTGTCTTATATAAGGAACTTAAGTAGCTCTTGCTCTTACTTATACTATTACTCTAGTAGTAGTTATAAGTATAACCTAGTTATACTTAGTACTAATAACGAACTAGATATATATAATAGTAACGACTCTACTAATTCTAATATAGAGGCGGAGCGTATTAACCTTATCGACTGCTTTAGAGTAGCTACCTATAAGCCGACTAAGGTTACTAGCGCTAATAAGACTAAGAAGACTATATATATTAATAATATACTATATAAGAGCTATAGATACTAGGAGTATAGCCTCTTACCTAACTATACTTCTTACTCTAACTATTATATCTATTAGTAGTCTAGCTAAGCTAAGACGCTATTTAAGGAGAGTTATATTCTAGACTAGGTCTATAACCTATCTAGCGGTAAGGCTAAGAAGATCTTAATATAGCTAGTAGGCGGCGATAATATACTATTAAAGAAGTCTTACGCCCCTACTAAGAAGGCTATTATTAAGATTTCTAGTAATAAGTAGTCTGCTATCCCTACTAGTAATAATAACTTTATACGTAACTCTTTATACAAGTTATCTAAGAAGACTAAGAGGTATACTATAATAATCCTCGACCTAGTATAAGGTAACGTCTTATCTCTATCTAAGATAATAGGTATATTCGACGTATAGCTTATATTAGCTTATAGGTTAGAAGAGGTTAAGATCTCTAGAGGTTAGACTACTAATATATTAATAACTCCTATTAGTACCTACTACCTCTATAAGTACTATAAGCGATTCTCTAATACGACTCCTACTATAACTAACCTAGTACTATTACCTAAGACCTCTTCTAGCCTACCTATAGTAACCGCTTTAACTACGGATCTATAGATAGCTACGCTAGCTAATAATATTACCTCTAGTCTAGCGTAGATTTCTAATACGCTATATACTACTATAGCCTTCGCTACTACTTTAGCTATAGGTGCTACTACTACTATATTAGTAGCGTAGTACTTTAGCTTTAGTATTTAAGGATAGGTTATTAAGAGTAAGGTATATAAGGTATTAAGGTAGTAATAGTCTGCCTCTAGTTAGTAGCTTATTTTACTAGTAGTAGACTAATACGCCTATCTCTATATATTAGTATAGTATTAGGTTCTTTAGAGGTAGATAGAGAAGAAATAAAAAGCGTTATTTTAATATTACTTACTACTCTTTCTTGTTCCTATCTGCCTATAATTCGATAAGGATTCCTACTATTCCTTTAAAAGCTTATTTATCTCCTCGAAGTCCTCTACGCTTTACTATATATTATTGTACTTATTATAATTCTTCTATTATAATAGGTATTCTCTCTTACTCTTCCTTATAAGCTTATCTAAGATTTTCTCGACCTCTTATAGCTCTTTACTATTAGGTACGATCTTAGGTTCGGTAATATTCGTTAAAGGTTCGCTATTACGCTTCTCGAAGAGTTTAAGAAGCAATATATAGAATACGTCGTAGATTCGTTATAAGACTAGAAGGCGAAGGTAGTAGGCTTGTCGCTCTATAGGTTTCTTAACTATAAATAGACTAATAAACTTAGTAGACATCTTCTAGCTCGGCTATAATAGCTTTAGGTTCTTAGAGCTAAGGAAAATAAGATCTCCTAGCTAAAATAGTAATAGAAGATACTTTTTATTATACTACTTACGCTACTACTCTTAGGCTTTATAGAGGTACTCTACTATAAGTTCTTAAGACTTACGTATTATTTCCGCCCTCGAAGATATAGCTAACGCTTTCTCTTTATAATATATGTCCTTATATATAGCCTACCTTAGATACTTACTAAGTACTAATTTAAATAGGCTTATACTAGTACTAGAGTAAGGCGTATTATTATATATAAACTCCGCGAATAGTAATAACTAAAGCTAATTATCCTAGTTCTTATTCGTAAAGTATTATAAGAATGTTTCTAGAGTCTAATTTTAATACTCTATCTAGCTATCTATCTAAGAGTAGTATATAGTACTAAATCTGCGCTCTATCTAATAATAGAAGCAGATCTCGGTCTAGAGCTTAGAAGTAAATAGCAAGCTATAGTCGCTAATAATTCCTTTTAGAAAGCTAAACTTCGTTATAATGTTCTTAATAAACATATTAGTAAACTATTCTATATTCTAAGTACTCTATATAGTAATATATATTACTATCTTAGATATTCTATCTATAATTACTAGTATTATATCGTATATAATATCTTTAGACTTTACTAGAGGTAGACTAGTTATAAAGTCTAAACTAATCTCCTTCTAAATATCTTTAGGAATTAGTAATAGTGTAAGCTCGCTATATAGTAGATACTAGCCTAGTTTCGATCTCTAGTATACTATATAGGATTTAATATAGCTCTTTACGTTAGACTCTAATTCGGGCTAGTATAGCGTTCTCTTAATTAGCTATAATATCTTATTAGCTCTAAAATAGCCTACGAGTATAGAGTTATAGAATGTTAGTAGGATCTTGTTCTATATTATAGGTTTATTAGGAACGAAGAGCCTTCTATAAAACTATAATAGATTATTCTTATTAAAACGCTATAGATTAGCGCGCCCGAGGGTAACTTACCTATAACTAGGTCTAGTTCGGATCTAGGCTATAAACGGATCCTTCTCTTATAATATTATAATTACCTATATAAACTTAGCGTTACTATTACTCGAACTAGTTTCGCTTATAAGTAAAATATATGCTTAAGAGCGTAGTATATAATATAGATAAGTACTAGTACTAGTATCTAGAAGGGACGCGTTATATATATTTAGTACTATTAGTAATTCTTTACTAGTATCTAAAATCTCTTTAGTTATAGTTTCTAAGCTACTCTCCTTAACTTATATTATACTAACTATTACCTCGATACTATTACTTACTAGCCTTAGCTTTTACTAGAGAGTTAGGAGTAATATATTAATAGTATTATTCTCTATCTAATAATCTAGCCTCTATAAAGGACTATTAGTAGAGTTAGAGATACCTAACTAGTAGTAGATTTTAAAGTCGAATTATCCTAGATATACTACCTATCTAGCTTATTATAGATTAAGGCGCTAGATTATCTAGATAGTCTTTAGGTTATTATAGTCTATATATACCTCGACTAGTACTAGTACGCTAGTAAAGTACTATCGCTAAGTCTTAAAATAGTAGATAATCGCTAGTAGCTCCTAGTTATATGTCTCCTAGTTCTACTTACGGTCCTATATCTTTCTAGACGTAAAGGTAATAGGATACTACTTACTATCTTTAAATAGTTATAATAAGATCCCTAAGATACTAAAGTCTAATAAATCTATCTCTAGCTTAATCCTCTTAGTTAGATTAAAATAACGAAGAAGTAGTAATTCTTTAAAATACTTCTTTACCTTCTTAAATAACTCCTAGGCCGCTTTAGTCTAGTTAAAGTCTTAGTTGCCTTTTAATAAGTCGGTTATAGTAGCTATCTTCTTTATATAACTTTCGACAAACTATTAGTAGAAGTTTGCGAAGCTAAGGAATCTTTAGAGCTCCTTAATTATTATTAGGTAAGGCTAGTCTTAGATTGTCGCTATCTTATCTAGATTAGCTACTACTCTATCTCTCTTAATAATAAAGCTTAGGAACTTTACTAAGTTAGCGGCGAACTTATACTTCTTTAGATTATAGTATAGGCTCGCCTTCCTAAGGCAGTCTAGTATCTTTCTTACTATAGCCTAGTACTCCTCTAGACTATTAGAATACGTATAGATAAGAATGTTATCTAAATATATAACGTAGATATTATCTAGGAGACCCGAAAGAGTATAGTTAATATATACTTAGAAGGTTACTAGAGTATTAGTTAAGCTAAAGGGCATAATATAATATTAATAGTACCTATACTATATATAGAATATAGTCTTCTACTTATTACCTTCGCGGATCTAGATATAGT
>JAHESH010000093.1:0-50085 GCA_020826765.1 Teratosphaeria viscida
CCTAGGCTTTATTATTAAGAGAGATAGAGTAGTAGCCGATCTAGATAAGGTAGCGATAATCTAAGACTAGCCGCGCCTAATAATAATTAAGGAGCTCTAAGGATTCCTTAGCTTCGCAAACTTCTACCGACGGTTCGTCGAAGGTTATATAAAGAAAATAGCTGCTATAACCGACTTATTAAAGGGCAACTAAGACTTTAACTAGACCGAAGCAGCCTAGGAGTTATTTAAGAAGGTAAAGAAGCATTTTAAAGAATTACCGCTTCTTCGTTATTTTAATCTAACTAAGAGGATTAAGCTAGAGATAGATTTATTAGACTTTAGTATCTCGGGGATCTTGTCGTAACTATTTAAAGATAGCAAGTAGCATCCTATCGCCTTTACGTCTAGAAAGATATAGGACTATAAGCGGAACTAGGAGACGTATAACTAGGAGCTACTAGTAATCGTCTACTACTTTAAGACTTAGCGATAGTACTTTGCTAGTGTACTAGTACTAGTCGAGGTATATACGGACTATAACAACCTAAAGACTATCTAGATAATCTAGTGCCTTAATCTACGACAAGCTAGATAGGCAGTTTATCTAGGACAATTCGATTTCGAAATCTACTACTAGTCGGGTATCTCTAACTCCGCCGACGGTCCTTCGCGGAGGCTAGATTATTAGACAGAGAATAATACTATTAACATATTGCTCCTAACTCTCTAGCGAAAGCTTAGGCTAGTAAGCGATACTATCGAGGTAATAGTCGGTACGACATAAGTTAAAGAAAGTAGCTTAGGAACTATAACTAAAGAGATTTTAGATACTAGCGAAGAACTACTAATAGTACCGAATATACGTAACGCGTCCCTTCTAGACGCTAGTGCTAGTACTTATCTATACTACGTACTATACTCTTAAGCACGTATTCTACTTATAAGCGAAACTAGTTCGGGCGATACTAACGCTAAGTTTATATAGATAATCGTAATATTATAGGAGAAGGATCCGTTTATAGCCTAGATCCGAGCTAGACCTAGTTATAGGCAAGTTACCCTCGGGCGCGCTAATCTATAGCGTTTTAATAAGAATAACTTATTACGGTTTTATAGAAGGCTCTTCGTTCCTAATAAACCTATAATACGGAACGAGATCCTAGTAACATTCTATAACTCTATGCTCGCAGGCTATTTTAGAGCTAATAGGACATCGTAGCTAATTAAGAGAACGCTATACTAGCCCGAATTAGAGTCTAACGTAAAGAGCTATATCAAATCCTATATAGTATGCTAGAGATCGAAACTAGGCTAGTATCTACTATATAGCGAGCTTACGCCGTTACTAATTCCTAAAGATATTTAGGAGGAGATTAGTTTAGACTTCGTAACTAGTCTACCTCTAGTAAAGTCTAAAGGTACTATATACGATACGATACTAGTAATTATAGATAGGATGTCTAAGATAGTAATATATATTACTATATAGAGTACTTAGAATATAGAATAGTTTGCTAATACGTTTATTAAGAACATTATAACGAAGTTTAGCTTTCTAAAAGGAATTGTTAGCGACCGTAGCTCGCTATTTACTTCTAAGCTCTAGACCGAGATCTGCTTCTATTATTAGATAGAGCGTAGGCTTAGTACTACATACTACTCTTAGATAGATAGCTAGATAGAGCGTTAAAATCAGACTCTAGAAACATTCTTATAATGCTTTGCGAATAATAACTAGGATAATTAGCTTTAGTTATTACTATTCGCGGAGTTTGTATATAATAATACGCCTTACTCTAGTACTAGTACGAGCCTATTTAAATTAGTACTTAGTAAGCATCTAAGATAGGCTATATACAAGGACGTATATTATAAGGAAGAGGCGCTAGCTATATCTATAAGGGCGGAGATAATGCGTAAGTCTCGAGAACTTATAGTAGAGTACCTCTATAAAGCCTAAAAGTAGTAGCGTAAGTAGTATAATAAAAAGTATCTTCTATTAACGTTTCGGCTAGGAGATCTTATTCTCCTTAGCTCTAAGAACCTAAAGCTGTTGTAGCTAAGCTAGAAGATGTCTACTAAGTTTATTAGTCTATTTGTAGTTAAGGAACCTATAGGGCGATAAGCCTACCGCCTTCGCCTTCTAGTCTTGTATTAAATCTACGACGTATTCTATATATTGCTCCTTAAACCCTTCGAGAAGCGCGACGGCGAACCTTTAATAAATGTCGCCGAACCTAAGATTATACCTAACGGCGAAGAGCTATAGGAGGTCGAGAAAATCTTAAATAAGCGCGTAAGGAAGGGTAAGAGAGAATACCTATTACGATAGAAGAATTACGATAAGTAGAATAATATATAATAAAGCGTAGAGGACTTCGAGGAGATAGACGAGCTTTTAAAGGAATAGTAGGAATCCTTGTCGAACTATAAGCGGATAAGGATAAGAAAGGGTAGCAAGTAATATTAAAATAACGCTTTTTATTTCTTCTCTATCTTAACTCTAAAGAAAACCTAATACTATGCTAATATATAGAGATAGGCATATTAGTCTACTACTAGTAAGGTAAGCTACCGACCGTAGGCGGACTAATTACTACCTTAACGCCTTATACACCTCGCTCTTAATAATCTATCCTTAGATACTAAAACTAAAGTACCGCGCCGCTAATATAATAGTAGTAGCACCTACTACTATAATAGTAGTAAAGGCTATAGTAGTTTATAGCGTACTAGGAACCTATACTAGACTAGTAGTAGTAGTATTAGCTAGCGTAGCTGTCTATAGGTCCGCAGTTATAGTAGTTACTATAGGCGGACTAGAGGAGGTTTAGAGTAAGGAGGCTAGGTTAGTTATAGTAGGAGTCGCGTTAGGGGAGCGCTTATAGTGCTTATAGAGGTAGTAGGTACTAATAAGAGTTATTAATACGTTAGTAGTCTAACCTCTAGGGATCTTAACCTCTTCTAACCTATAAGCTAATATAGGCTATACGTCGAATATACCTACTATCTTAGATAAAGGTAAGACATTACCCTATACTAGGTCGAGGATTATTACGGTATACCTCTTATCCTTCTTAGATAACTTGCGTAAAGAGTTACGTATAAAGTTATTATTACTAGTAGGAATAGCAGACTACTTATCGCTAGATATCTCGATAATAACCTTCTTAATAGGGGCGTAGGACTTCCTTAGTAGCGTATTATCGCCGCCTACTATCTATATTAAGATCCTCTTAGCCTTACTACTAGATAGGTTACGGACCTAGTCTAGGGTATAGCCCTCCTTAAATAGCGTCTTAGCTTAGCTAGACTACTAATAGATATAATAGTTAGAGCGAGGAGTGTAGTTAGGTAAGAGGCTATACTCCTAGCGTCCGTAGCTCTTAGATAGTATATTATTAATATACACGGTCTTCTTAGTCTTATTAGCGCTAGCGACCTTAGTCGGCTTGCGGGTAGCTACCCTAAAGCGGTTAATAAGGTTAACGCGCTCTACCTCTATATTAGGATTAGTAGAGTTATTACTATTATATATACGCGGCTCCTCGTCGGTATTAAGCATAATAGGGCTATACTTTCGGCCGCTACTAGAGTAATAGTATAGATAGCGATAGGAGCTACCTAAGATCCTTATATAGGATAAGGGACTAGAAGGAATATTAGCTACTAATAGAGCGCGTCTATAGGGGGTAGTAGATTAGATATCGCCTATATCTTATAACGGGCTATTAGCGAAAGAAGCATATATTATACTATAGGCGGTCTACTTACGGCTATGTCGCCTATTATCTATAACGTTCTAGGAGTCGTCTCTACGTCGGTGCCCCGCTTATAGCGCCTCTTCTTATTCTTAATACGGCGGAATTCTTTATTAGTACGTAGGCGGTAATCTAGGCGTAGGTAGTATTCCCTTTTACACTTAATATCCTACTCGTAAGTAGCTATTACCTAGTTAAGGGTTAGCTACGCCTAGCGAAGTTTAATAGTAGCTACTAGTACGACTTCGTCGTTATAGACTATATCCGCATCGCTAATATCTACGCTACGCTACTTATAGAGCTCGATGTATAAGATATATATGTTATAGACCTCGTTAAGGCGGCCTTAAAGTAGAGGGAAGATCTATAACTATTAGTTACTACCTACAGACTATAAGTAGTTAGGACCGCGAGCGGGTAACTTACGATCTTATAAAAACCTTTTTTGCCCTTAGTATAGTAACTATAGGTATAGTCGTCTAGCTTCTTATATAAACAGCTAATAGCGACGCTTTTAGCGCATATTATATAAAAGATGTACTAGATAGGGGCATTATTACGTAGAGCTTTAGTATAGAACTAGTATATCTTATTAGCGCTAATATTAGATATACGCGTACTAATAACGGCGGTACTACTACTATAGAAGCCTAGTATTATAGACGGACCGTAGGAGGTTATATAGATAAAGAAGTTAGTTACGGACCGTATATAGTTATAGGACTTTAACTAAAGAGAAGCGTAGAAGAGATTGCTAAGTAGAAGAATAGTTAGCGATTAACTAAAGAGAAGAATTTGATATTAGCGCTAGCAATTCGGCGCTAAAGCGTTACTATAATAACGCGTGCCTACCTATTTAGGCTAGTTACTACGACGGACTTCTACGAAGTTCTATTCTATATTTATACTAGTATATAGAACGAGATACGCGATACAAGTTACGACACCTTACTATCGGGATGTCGGCTTAGGAAGGGGGCGCTTATAAGACTTAGGCCGAGGGGGTCCTTTAGGTCTATACTATAGGCGGTCTATAAGGAGTTGATGTGTATATATACCCCCTACGGTCCGCTAGTAGTTCGGCTAAAGGAAGGATCTCGCTATACTAGAGGCAGTCCGCTAGTAGCCCTAAGAGGTAGTTCTCTACCTCTTACCTCCGACAGACTATAGGCGGTTAAGAAGGAATTAGATTCTCTATCGGACCTACTTCTAGTTAGATAAGAGTCGAAGAGAGGGGAGATTCTTCTATAAGAGAGGGTTCCTCTCGAGAGGAGAGATCTCTTCCTTCTCTAAGATTACTAATCTATATAGATAGGGGTCTATTATCTCCGCTATAACCTCTACCTTATTTGTATAGTCCCTATATACGTATAAGGCCTTATTACATCTAGGACGTTATAGATAATAGGCGATATAGCCGTAAGTAGACCGCCTATAGTATAATATATACTTCTTTTACTAATAGTCTATTATAGGATATAGGCGATATCTAATCTACTACTCCCTATAGACGCGCTCTATTAGTAGCTAATACTCCTTCTAGTCGTCTCTCCTATATAAGGATTTTAAGTAGTTCTTATCGCTATCTATACTATTACTCTAGTAGTAGCTAAAAGCATAACCTTATTATACTTAATACTAACGAGGAGCCGCGTATATATAATAGTAATAACTCTACTAATCCTAATATAGAGGCGGAGCATATTAACCTTATCGACCGCTTTAGAGTAGCTACCTAAAAGCTAACTAAGGTTACTAGCGCTAATAAGACTAAGAAGACTATACGTATTAATAATATACTATCTAAGAGCCGTAGACGCTAGGAGCGTAGCCTCTTACCTAACTATACTCCTCGCTCTAACTATCGTATCTATTAGCAGTCTAGCTAAGCTAAGATGCTATTTAAGGAAGGCTATACCCTAGACTAGGTCTATAACCTATCTAGTAGTAAGGCTAAGAAGATCTTAATATAGCTAGTAGGCGGCGATAATACGCTACTAAGGAAGTCCCGCGCCTTTACTAAGAAGGCTATTATCGAGATATCTAGTAATAAGTAGTCTACTATTCCTACTAGTAATAATAACTTTATACGTAACTCTTTACGCAAGTTATCTAAGAAGGATAAGAGGTATACTATAATAATCCTCGACCTAGTATAGGGTAATATCTTACCTTTATCTAAGATAGTAGGTATATTCGATATATAGCCTATATTAGCTCGTAGGTTAGAAGAAGTTAAGATCCCTAGAGGTTAGACTACTAACGTGTTAATAACTCCTATTAGTACCCGCTACCTCTATAAGTACTATAAGCGCTCCTCTAATATAACCTCTACTACGACTAACCTAGCCCCCTCGCCCTAAACCTCCTCTAGTCCGCCTATAGTAACTACTATAACTACGGACCTATAGATAGCTACGCTAGCTAATACTACTACTACTAGTCTAGTATAGGTTCCTAGCACGCTATAAACTACTATAGCCTTTACTACTACTATAGTAGTAGGTACCGCTACTACTATATTAGCGGCGTAGTACTTTAGTTTTAGTATCTAAGGACAAGTTATTAAGAGCGAGGTACATAAGGTATTAAGGTAGTAATAGTCTGCCTATAGTCGGTAGCTTACCTTACTAGTAATAGACTAATACGCCTACCTCTATATATTAGTATAGTATTAGGTTTTCTTTAGAGTTAAGATAAAGGAGAAATAAAAAGCGTTATTTTAATATTACTTATTACCCTTTCTTATCCCTATCTACTTATAGTTTGATAAGGATTCCTACTATTCCTTTAAAAGCTCGTCTATCTCCTCGAAGTCCTCCGCGCTTTACTATATATTATTCTACTCGTCGTAATTCTTCTATTATAATAGGTATTCTCTCTTACCCTTCCTTACGCGCTTATCTAAGATTTTCTCGACCTCCTATAGCTTTTCGCCGTTAGGTACGATCTTAGGTTTGGCGACATTTATTAAAGGTTCGCTATCGCGCTTCTTAAAGGGTTTAGGGAGCGATATATAGAATACGTCGTAGATTTAGTATAAGACTAGAAGGCGAAGGTAGTAGGCTTATCGCCCTATAGGTTCCTTAACTACAAATAGACTAATAAACTTAGTAGACATCTTCTAGCTTAGCTATAATAGCTTTAGGTTCTTAGAGCTAAGGAGAATAAGATCTCCTAGCCGAAATATTAATAGAAGATACTTCTTATTATACTACTTACGCTACTACTCCTAGGCTTTATAAAGGTACTCTACTATAAGTTCTTAAGACTTACGTATTATCTCCGCCCTTAAAGATATAGCTAGCGCCTCCCCCTTATAATATATGTCCTTATATATAGCCTACCTTAGATACTTACTAAGTACTAATTTAAACGGGCTTATACTAGTACTAGAGTAAGTTATATTATTATACGCAAACTCTACGAATAGTAATAACTAAAGCTAATTATCCTAGTTATTATTTATAAAGCATCGTAAGAATGTTTTTAGAGTCTGATTTTAATGCTCTATCTAGCTATCTATCTAAGGGTAGTATATAGTACTAAGCCTACGCTCTATCTAATAATAGAAGTAGATCTTAGTCTACAGCTTAGAAGTAAATAGCGAGCTATAGTCGCTAACAATTCCTTTTAGAAAGCTAAACTTCGTCGCGATGTTCTTAATAAACATATTAGCAAACTGTTCTATATCCTAAGTACTCTATACGGTAATGTATATTACTATCTTAGACATCCTGTCTATAATTACTAGTATTGTATTATATACAGTACCTTTAGACTTTACTAAAAGTAGACTAGTTACGAAGTCTAAACTAATCTCCTCCTAAATATCTTTAGGAATTAGTAACGGCGTAAGCTCGCTATATAGCAGATACTAGCCTAGTTTCGATCTCTAGCACACTATATAGGATTTGATGTAGCTCTTTACGTTAGACTCTAATTCGGGCTAGTATAGCGTTCTCTTAATTAGCTACGATATCTTATTAGCTCCGAAATAGCCTACGAGTATAGAGTTATAGAATATTACTAGGATCTCGTTCTATATTATAGGTTTTTTAGGAACGAAGAGCCTTCTATAAAACTATAATAGATTATTCTTATTAAAACGCTATAGATTAGCGCGCCTAAGGGTAACTTACCTACGACTATATAAGACTCGGGCTAAGAGGGTCCTTTAGGTCCATACTATAGGCGGTCTATAAGGGGTTGATATATATACATACTACCTATAGTCTACTAGCAGTTCGGCCGAAGGAAGGATCTCGCTATACTAGAGGCGGTCCGCTAGTAGCCCTAAGAGGTAGTTCTCTACCTCTTACCTCCTACGGACCGTAGGTAGTTAAGAAGGAATTAGATTCTCTATCGGACCTACTTCTAGTTAGATAAGAGTCGAAGAGAGAGGAGATTCTTCTATAAGAGAGGTTTCCTCTTAAGAGGAGGGATCTCTTCCTTCTCTAAGATTACTAATCTATATAGATAGGGGTCTATTATCTCTACTATAACCTCTACCTTGTTTGTATAGTCCCTATATACGTATAAGGCCTTATTATAGAGTAATCTTTATACCCGTTTTGGGGTAGCAGCTCTAATAGCTCCCTTTACTCGATCTTAGCCTTCGCCTATAGGTCTAGAAGGATAAGGTCCTACTAGTCTATTAAGGTAGAGAGGATTTGTTAAAGAGATCGAGAGAGAAGACAAGTAGGTACACGACTAACTACTTAGTTAGTAAAGTTAGCCCGAAGAAGGCGATAAGTAATAAGAAGGTAGAGAGGAGATAGGAGGCCTTAATTAAGGAGATAATAAGGAATCGGTCCGTAGACAGGTTTATACGCTTTAGGATCGTAGGTAGGAACTCTAGCTCTAAGCTAATATTACTCGCCTATAGGTTAAGTTATAGGACTACTATAGCTAGAAGCAGACTGCCGATAGACTACCGATAGGTAGATACTTCTTAGCGAAGCAGACTATTAAGGAACTACCTAATTATAAAGGGAAGAATTTTAAGTAGTTAGAAGACTTTATTCTTAATTATAAGATCGCCTTCCTCTAAGCCCTATACCTCTATAACGAAGGTTACTAGTAGGTAACCTAGGCTATATAGTATCTTTTAGATACGCCTAAGGACCGTTAGAGGGTATAGTAGAGGTTAAAAAGCGAGGCAGAACGTAAAGCTATTACCTAGAAGTACTTTTAGAACTTTATAGCTTAACTCTTAGATAGCCCGGAGGATCGACTCCTTTATGCCTATATTAAGTATATAGGTTATAGGCAGAAGTTAGACTAGATAGCCTAAGCCTTCCTTACGTATATAGAGGGGCTTAAGAACTAGATAGATCCTTAGTATACTAAGAAGTAGCTCCTATACTATTACTTTACTCGACTTATAGATAAGCTATAGAAAGCTATTATTAACTATAATGCTACTCCTACAACCTAGGATAAGCTTATAGATCTTGCTTCTAGATTAGAGAAGAATATTCTAAAGAAGAAGATAGCTAAGAAGCCTATAAAGAAGAAGCCTACGCTAAAGGCTTCCTTAGCGAAGGGTAAGGACAAGTCGAAAGATTATACTACTAACGGCCTATCTAAGAAGCCTAAACGTAATATAAGCAAAGTAAGTTACTATAGGTATAGCGAGAAGGGCTACCTCTAGCCTAACTACCCTAAGATTAAGAACAATTTAGGCGGTAATCCTAATAAGACTCCTATCGTTCTAAAAAAATCCTAAACCTAGCTATAGGCGGATTAGTAATAGTTAGGCAAAAACACTCGAAGACTAATAATACTATCTAGCTACTTAAGAGTAAAGAAGTTATTCGTAACTAGTACATTTTATATACTCTAAGTAGCTTACCTACTAACAATTTAGAGGTAAGGGTTATATTTAATACCTACGGACAAGTTATGCTATTAGACTAGCGTGTTATAGTTAAATACGACCTTCCTAAGGTTATAGCCTAGATTCTAGATATTAGCTAGCTAAGCTCCTAAAGCTAGAAGTGCTATAGTATATATAAGTTGTAGCTTATAATAACTAATTATATAGGCTAAGCTCGTCGGAAGACTATCCTTATATATAGTACGGACATAGCTAATTAGGAAGTCCTATTAGGCTGTTATACCCTTAAGTATTATGCGATCGATATTTTAAACAGCTAGGATGCTTAGAAATAGGAGTATATTAAGGAAGATATAGACTTTATTTCTACTAAAGCCTTAGCGCGTATACTAAAGAGGGACAAGAAGTAGCTAGTACAGTACGTTAGCTAGATTTAAGTTAAGCGTACTACTAATAGTCTATTAAAGGTGTATATTACTAAAGCCGCTATCGATCTAAGGATCCTAGATACGCTATATACCTACTAGGACCTATTCGATAACGAAGCTACTAGTATACTTCCCTCTTACTAAGTAACTAACTATATTATTAATTTAGTAGATAGGAAGGAACCTCCTTATAGACCGCTATATCTACTATTAGCCTATAAGTAGGAAGTCCTTCGAGAATATCTTAAGAAGGAACTTATAGCTAGGCAGATTAAATATAGTATTAGCCCTACTAGCGCACCTCTCTTATTTGTTCTAAAGGTAGATAGTAACCTACGCTTATACGTAGACTACTAAGCCTTAAATAACATTACTATTAAAGATAGATATCTACTCCTTCTTATTAAAGAAACCCTAGACTAACTTATTAGCGTAAAGTACTTTACCTTACTAGACCTAAAGGATGCCTACTACTATATCTAGATCCGCGAAGGTAATAAGTAGAAGACTACGTTCCGTATATAGTATAGGCACTATTAATATTATATTATGCCCTTCGGCTTAACTAATATCCTAGTAACCTTCTAAGCGTATATTAACTATACTCTTTTAGGTCTCCTAGATAATATCTGCGTTATATATTTAGATAATATTCTTATCTATACGCACTCTAATAGTCTAGAGGAGTACTAGTCTATAGTAAGAAAGGTACTAGACTACCTTAGGAAGGCGAGCCTATACTATAATCTAAAGAAGTATAAGTTCGCTACTAACTTAGTAAAGTTCCTAGGCTTTATTATTAAGAGAGATAGAGTAGTAGCTAATCTAGATAAGATAGCGACAATCTGAGACTAGCCTCGCCTAATAATAATTAAGGAGCTCTAAGGATTTCTTAGCTTCGCAAATTTCTACTAATAGTTCGTCGAAGGTTATACGAAGAAAATAGCTACTATAACCGACTTGTTAAAGGGCAACTAAGACTTTAACTAGACTAAAGCAGCCTAGGAGTTATTTAAGAAGGTAAAGAAGCATTTTAAAGAATTACCGCTTCTTTGTTATTTTAATCTAACTAAGAGGATTAAGCTAGAGATAGATTTATTAGACTTTAGTATCTCGGGAATCTTATTACAACTATTTAAAGATAGTAAGTAGCATCCTATCGCCTTTATGTCTAGAAAGATGTAGGACTATAAACAGAACTAGGAGACGTATAACTAGGAGCTACTAGCGATCGTCTACTACTTTAAGACTTAGCGATAGTACTTCGCTAGTATACTAGCACTAGTTAAGGTATATATAGACTATAACAACCTAAAGACTATCTAGATAATCTAGCGCCTTAATCTGCGATAAGCTAGATAGGTAGTTTATCTAGGACAATTCGATTTCGAAATCTACTACTAGTTAGGTGTCTCTAACCCTACTAATAGTCCTTCGCGGAGGCTAGATTATTAGATAGAGAATAATACTATTAATATATTACTTCTAACTCTCTAGTAAAAGCTTAGGCTAGTAAGCGATAGTATCGAGATAATAGTCGGTATAACGCGAGTTAAGGAGAGTAGCTTAGGAACTATAACTAAAGAGATTTTAGATACTAGCGAAGAACTGCTAATAGTACTAAATATACGTAACGCGTCCCTCCTAGACGCTAGTACTAGTACTTGTCTATACTATATACTACGCTCTTAAGCACGTATTCTACTTATAAGCGAAACTAGTTTAGGTAATACTAACGCTAAGCTTATATAGACAATTATAATATTATAGAAGAAGGATCTATTTACAGCCTAGATCTAGGCTAGACCTAGTCGTAGGTAAGTTACCCTTAGGCGCGCTAATCTATAGCGTTTTAATAAGAATAACCTATTATAGTTTTATAGAAGGCTCTTCGTTCCTAATAAACTTATAATATAGAACGAGATCCTAGCAACATTCTATAACTCTATACTTATAGGCTATTTTAGAGCTAATAAGATATTATAGCTAATTAAGAGAACGCTATACTAGCCTAAATTAGAGTCTAATATAAAGAGCTATATCAAATCCTATATAGTATGCTAGAGATCGAAACTAGGCTAGTATCTACTATATAGCGAGCTTACGCCGTTACTAATTCCTAAAGATATTTAGGAGAAGATTAGTTTAGACTTCGTAACTAGTCTGCCTCTAGTAAAGTCTAAAGGTACTATATATAATGCGATACTAGTAATTATAGATAGGATGTCTAAGATAGTAATATATATTACCGCATAGAGTACTTAGGATATAGAATAGTTTGCTAATACGTTTATTAAGAATATCGCGACGAAGTTTAGCTTTCTAAAAGGAATTATTAGCGACTATAGCTTGCTATTTACTTCTAAGCTCTAGACCGAGATCTGCTTCTATTATTAGATAGAGCGTAGGCTTAGTACTATATACTACCCTTAGATAGATAGCTAGATAGAGCGTTAAAATCAGACTCTAGAAATATTCTTATAATGCTTTATAAATAATAACTAGGATAATTAGCTTTAGTTATTACTATTCGCGGAGTTTATATATAATAATACGACTTACTCTAGTACTAGTATAAGCCTATTTGAATTAGTACTTAGTAAGTATCTAAGGTAGGCTATATATAAGGACGTATATTATAAGGGGGAGGCGCTAGCTATATCTTTAAGGGCGGAGATAATATGTAAGTCTTAAGAACTTATAGTAGAGCACCTCTATAAAGCCTAAGAGTAGTAGCGTAAGTAGTATAATAAGAAGCATCTTTTATTAACGTTTTGGCTAGGAGATCTTATTCTCCTTAGCTCTAAGAACCTAAAGCTATCGTAGCCGAACTAGAAGATGTCTACTAAGTTTATTAGTCTGTTTATAGTTAAGGAACCTATAGGGCGACAAGCCTATTACTTTCGCCTTCTAGTCTTATACTAAATCTACGACGTATTCTATATATTGCTCCTTAAACCCTTTAAGAAGCGCGATAGCGAACCTTTAATAAATGTCGCTAAATCTAAGATCGTACCTAATAGCAAAGAGCTATAGGAGGTCGAGAAAATCTTAGATAAGCGTATAAGGAAGGGTAAGAGAGAATACCTACTACGATAAAAGAATTATAATAAGTAGAATAATATATAGTAAAGCGTAGAGGACTTCGAGGAGATAGATAAGCTTTTAAAGGAATAGTAGGAATCCTTGTCGAACTATAGGCGGATAAGGATAAGAAAGGGCAATAAGTAATATTAAAATAACGCTTTTTATTCTCTTCTATTAATCCTAAAAAACCTAATGCTATACTAATATATAAAGGTAGGCGTATTAGTCTATTACTAGTAAGGTAAGCTACTAACCGTAGGCGGACTATTACTACCTTAACGCCTTATATATCTTGCTCTTAATAATCTGTCCTTAGATGCCGAAACTAAAGTACTACGCCGCTAATATAGTAGTAGCGGCACCTACTACTATAATAGTAGCGAAGGCTATAGTAGTTTATAGCGTGCTAGAAATCTATACTAGACTAGTAGTAGAAGTATTAGCTAGCGTAGCTATCTATAGGTCTGTAGTTATAGTAGTTACTATAGGCGGACTAGAGGAGGTTTAAAGCGAGAGAGCTAGGTTAGTTATAGTAGGGGTCGCGTTAGAAGAGCGCTTATAGTACTTACGGAGGTAGCGGGTACTAATAGGAGTTATTAATATATTAGTAGTCTAACCTCTAGAGATCTTAACCTCTTCTAACCTATAAGCTAATATAGGCTATACGTCAAATATACCTACTATTTTAGATAAAGGTAAGACGTTACCCTATACTAGGTTAAGGATTATTATAGTATACCTCTTATCCTTCTTAGATAACTTGCGTAAAGAGTTACGTACAAAGTTATTATTACTAGTAGGAACGGCAGACTACTTATCGCTAGATATCTCGATAATAGCCTTCTTAGTAAGGGCGTAGGACTTCCTTAGTAGCGTATTATCGCCGCCTACTAGCTATAATAAGATCTTCTTAGCCTTACCGCTAGATAGGTTATAGATCTAGTCTAGAGTATAGCCTTCCCTAAATAGCGTCTTAGCTTAGCTAGACCGCTAATAGATATAATAGCTAGAGTAGGGAGTATAGTTAGGTAAGAGACTACGCTCCTAGCGTCCGTAGCTCTTAGATAGTATATTATTAATACGTATAGTCTTCTTAGTCTTATTAGCGCTAGTAACCTTAGTTAGCTTACGGATAGCTACTTAAAAGTAGTTAATAAGGTTAATACGCTCCGCCTCTATATTAGGATTAGTAGAGTTATTACTATTATATATATATAGCTCCTTATTAGTATTAAGTATAATAGGGCTATACTTTCGGCTACTACTAGAGTAATAGTACGGATAGCGATAGGAGCTACTTAAGATCCTTATATAGGATAAGGGACTAGAAGGAGTATTAGCTACTAATAGAGCGCGTCTATAAGGAGTAGTAGATTAGATATCGCCTATATCCTATAACGGACTATTAGCGAAAGAAGTATATATTATACTATAGGTAGTCTACTTATAGCTATGTCGCCTATTATCTATAATATTCTAGGGGTCGTCTCTACGTTAGTACTCTACTCGTAGCGCCTCTTCTTATTCTTAATATAATAGAACTCTTTATTAGTACGTAGGTAGCGATCTAGGCGTAGGTAATATTTACTCTTATACTTAATATCCTACTTATAAGTAGCTATTACCTAGTTATAGGTTAGCTACGCCTAGCGAAGTTTAATAGCAGCTACTAGTATAACTTCGTTATTACGGACTATATCTATATTACTAATATCTATGCTACGCTACTTATAGAGCTCGACGTATAAGATATATATATTATAGACCTCGTTAAGGCAGCCTTAAAGTAGAGGGAAGATCTATAACTATTAGTTACTACCTATAGACTATAAGTAGTTAGGACTACGAGCAGACAACTTATAATCTTATAAAAGCCTTTTTTACCCTTAGTATAGTAACTATAGGCATAGTCGTCTAGCTTCTTATATAAGTAGCTAATAGCGACGCTTTTAGCGTATATTATATAAAAGATATACTAGATAGGGGCATTATTATATAGAGCTTTAGTATAGAATTAGGATGTCTTATTAGTACTAATATTAGATATACGCGTACTAATAACGGCAGTACTACTACTATAGAAGCCTAGTATTATAGATAGACCGTAGGAGGTTATATAGATAAAGAAGTTAGTTACGGACTATATATAGTTATAGGACTTTAATAAAGAGGAGCGTAGAAGAGATTATTAAGTAGGAGAATAGTTAGTAATTAACTAAAGAGAAGAATTTGATATTAACGCTAGTAATTCGGCGCTAAAGCGTTACTATAATAACGCGTACCTACCTATTTAGGCTAGTTACTATAACAGACTTCTATGAAGTTCTATTCTATATTTATACTAGTATATAGAGCGAGATACGCGATATAAGTTATAACACCTTACTATTAGGACATCGGCTTAGGAAGGAGGCGACTATAAGACTTAGGCTAAGAGGGTCCTTTAGGTCTATACTATAGGCGGTCCGTAAGGGGTTAATATATATATATACTATCTATAGTCTGCTAGTAGTTCGGCCGAAGGAAGGATCTTACTATACTAGAGGCAGTCCGCTAGCGGCCCTAAGAGGTAGTTCTCTATTCCTTACCTCCTACGGACTGTAGGTAGTTAAGAAGGAATTAGATTCTCTATCGGACCTACTTCTAGTTAGATAAGAGTCGAAGAGAGAGGAGATTCTTCTATAAGAGAGGGTTCCTCTTAAGAGGAGGGATCTCTTCCTTCTCTAAGATTACTAATCTATATAGATAGGGGTCTATTATCTCCGCTATAACCTCTACCTTGTTTGTATAGTCCCTATATATGTATAAGGCCTTATTATAATTAAGAAACTACCTAATTATAGAGAGAAGAATTTTAAGTAGTTAGAAGACTTTATTCTTAATTATAAGATCGCCTTCCTCTAAGCTCTATACCTCTATAACGAAGGTTACTAGTAGGTAACCTAGGCTATATAGTATCTTTTAGATATGCCTAAGAACCGTTAGAAGGTATAGTAGAGGTCGAAGAGTAAGGTAGAATATTAAGCTATTACCTAGAAGTACTTTAAGAACTTTATAGCTTAACTCTTAGATAGCTTAGAGGATTAACTCCTTTAAGCCTATATTAAGTACGTAGGCTATAGGTAGAAGTCGGACTAGATAGCCTAAGCCTTCCTTACGTATATAGAGGGGATTAAGAACTAGATAGATCCTTAGTATACTAAGAAGTAGCTCCTATACTATTACTTTACTAGACTTATAGATAAGCTACAAAAAGCTATTATTAACTATAATGCTACTCTCGCAACCTAGGATAAGCTTATAGATCTTACTTCTAGATTAGAGAAGAATATTCTAAAGAAGAAGACGGCTAAGAAGCCTATAGAGAAGAAGCCTACGCTAAAGGCTTCCTCGGCGAAGAGTAAGGATAAGTCGAAGGATTATACTACCGACAGTCTATCTAAGAAGCCTAAACGTAATATAAGCAAAGTAAGTTACTATAGGTATAGCGAGAAGAGCTATCTCTAGTCTAACTACTCTAAGATTAAGAACGATTTAGGTAGTAATCCTAATAAGACTCCTATTATTCTAAAAAAATCTTAAGCCTAACTATAGGCGGATTAGCGGCGGTTAGGCAAAAACACTCGAAGACTAATAATACTATTTAGCTACTCGAGAGTAAAGAAGTTATTCGTAACTAGTATATTTTATATACTCTAAGCGGCTTACCTACTAATAAATTAGAGGTAAGGGTTATGTTTAATACCTATAGATAAGTTATACTATTAGACTAGCGTGTTATAGTTAAGTGCGACCTTCCTAAGGTTATAGCCTAGATTCTAGATATTAGCTAGCTAAGCTCCTAAAGCTAGAAGTGCTATAGTATATATAAGTTATAGCTTATAATAACTAATTATATAGGGCAAGCTCGTTAGAAGACTATCCTTGTATATAGTATAGACATAGCTAATTAGGAAGTTCTATTAGGCTGTTATACCCTTAAGTATTATATAATCGACATCTTAAACAGCTAGGATGCTTAGAAATAGGAGTATATTAAAGAAGATATAGACTTTATTTCTACTAAAGCTTTAGCGCGTATACTAAAGAGGGACAAGAAGTAGCTAGTATAGTACGTTAGCTAGATTCGAGCTAAATATACTACTAATAGTCTATTAAAGGTATATATTACTATAGCTACTATTAATCTAAGGATTCTAGATACGCTATATAACTACTAGGACCTATTTAGTAACGAAGCTACTAGTATACTTCCCTCTTACTAAGTAACTAACTATACTATTAATTTAGTAGATAGGAAGGAACCTCCTTATAGGCCGCTATATCTACTATCGGCCTATAAATAGGAAGTCCTTTAAGAGTATCTTAAGAAGGAACTCGTAGCTAGGCGGATTAAATATAGTATTAGCTCTACTAGCGTACCTCTCTTATTTGTTCTAAAGGTAGATAATAACCTACGCTTATACGTAGACTACTAAGCCTTAAATAACGTTACTATTAAGGATAGATATCTACTCCCTCTTATTAAAGAAACCCTAGACTAACTTATTAGCGTAAAGTACTTTACCTCGCTAGACCTAAAGGATGCCTACTACTATATCTAGATCCGCGAAGGTAACGAGTAGAAGACTACGTTCTATATATAGTATAGGTACTATTAGTATTATATTATGCCCTTTAGCTTAACTAATACCCTAGTAATCTTCTAAGCGTATATTAACTATACTCTTTTAGGCCTCCTAGATAATATCTACGTTATATATTTAGATAACATTCTTATCTATATATACTCTAATAGTCTAGAGAAGTACTAGTCTATAGTAAGAAAGGTACTAGACCGCCTTAGGAAGGCGAGCCTATACTATAATCTAAAGAAGTATAAGTTCGCTACTAACTTAGTAAAGTTCCTAGGCTTTATTATTAAGAGAGATAGAGTAGAAGCTAATCTAGATAAGATAGCGACAATCTAAGACTAGCCTCGCCTAACGATAATTAAGGAGCTCTAAGGATTCCTTAGCTTCGTAAACTTCTACTAATAGTTTGTTAAAGGTTATATAAAGAAGATAGCTATTATAACCGACTTATTAAAGGGTAACTAAGACTTTAACTAGACCGAGGCGGCCTAGGAGTTATTTAGGAAGGTAAAGAAGCATTTTAAAGAATTACCGCTTCTTCGTTATTTTAATCTAACTAAAAGGATTAAGCTAGAGACGGATTTATTAGACTTTAGTATCTCGGGGATCTTATCGTAACTGTTTAAAGATAGTAAGTAGCATCCTATCGCCTTTACGTCTAGAAAGATATAGGACTATAAGTAGAACTAGGAGACGTACGACTAGGAGCTATTAGTAATTATCTACTACTTTAAGACTTAGTAATAGTACTTCGCTAGTATACTAGTACTAGTCGAGGTATATATAGACTATAATAACCTAAAGACTATCTAGATAATCTAGCGCCTTAATTCGCGATAAGCTAGATAGGTAGTATATCTAGGATAATTCGATTTCGAAATCTACTACTAGTCGGGTATCTCTAACTCTACTAATAGTCCTTCGTAGAGGCTAGATTATTAGATAGAGAATAATACTATTAATATATTACTCCTAACTCTCTAGCGAAAGCTTAGGCTAGTAAGTAATACTATTAGGGTAATAGTCGGTACGACGCGAGTTAAGGAAAGTAGCTTAGGAACTATAACTAAAGAAATTTTAGATACTAGCGAAGAACTACTAATAATACTAAATATACGTAACGTATCTCTTCTAGATATAAGTACTAGCACTTATCTATACTATATACTATACTCTTAAGTATATATTCTACTTATAAGCGAAACTAGTTTAGGCAATACTAATACTAAGTTTATATAGATAATCGTAATATTATAGGAGAAGGATCCGTTTATAGCCTAGATCTAAGCTAGACCTAGTCGTAGGTAAGTTACTCTTAGGCGCGCTAATCTATAGCGCTTTAATAAGAACAACCTATTATAGTTTTATAGAAGGCTCTTCGTTCCTAATAAACCTATAATATAGAACGAGATCCTAGTAACATTCTATAACTCTATACTCGTAGGCTATTTCGGAGCTAATAAGATATTATAGCTAATTAAGAGAACGCTATACTAGCTCGAATTAGAGTCTAACGTAAAGAGCTATATTAAATCCTATATAGTATACTAAAGATCGAAACTAGGCTAGTATCTACTATATAGCGAGCTTATGCTATTACTAATTCCTAAAGATATTTAGGAGGAGATTAGTCTAGACTTTGTAACTAGTCTGCTTCTAGTAAAGTCTAATAGTATCGTATATAATATAATACTAGTAATCGTAGATAGGATATCTAAGATAGTAATATATATTACTATATAGAGTACTTAGGATATAGAATAGTTTACTAATACGTTTATTAAGAATATCGCGACGAAGTTTAGCTTTCTAAAAGGAGTTATTAGCGACTATAGCTTACTATTTACTTCTAAACTCTAGACTAAGATCTACTTCTATTATTAGATAGAGCGTAGACTTAGTACTATATACTACCCTTAGATAGATAGCTAGATAGAGCATTAAAATTAGACTCTAAAGACATTCTTATAATACTTTACAAATAAGAACTAGGACAATTAGCTTTAGTTACTACTATTCGTAGAGTTTACGTATAATAATACGCCTTACTCTAATACTAGTACGAGCCTATTTAAATTAGTACTTAGTAAGCACCTAAGATAGGCTATATATAAGGACGTATATTATAAGGAGGAGGCGCTAGCTATATCTATAAGAGCGGAGATAATACGTAAGTCTTAAGAACTTATAGTAGAGCACCTCTATAAAGCCTAAGAGTAGTAGCGTAAGTAGTATAATAAGAAGCATCTTCTATTAACGTTTTAGCTAGGAGATCTTATTCTCCTTAGCTCTAAAAACCTAAAGCTATTATAGCTAAGCTAGAAGATATCTACTAAGTTTATTAGTCTATTTATAGTTAAGAAACCTATAGGGCGACAAGCCTACTACCTTCGCCTTCTAGTCTTATACCGAATCTATAATATATTCTATATGTCGCTCCTTAAACTCTTCGAAAAGCGCGATAGCGAACCTTTAATAAATATCGCTAAACCTAAGATCGTACCTAATAGCGAAGAACTATAGGAGGTCGAGAAAATCTTAGATAAGCGCGTAAAGAAGGGTAAGAGAGAATACCTATTATTATAGAAGAATTACGACAAGTAGAATAATATATAGTAAAGCGCGGAGGACTTCGAGGAGATAGATAAGCTTTTAAAGGAATAGTAGGAGTCCTTATCGAACTATAGGCAGATAGGGATAAGAAAGAGTAGTAAGTAATATTAAAATAACGCTTTTTATTCTCCTCTATCTTAACTCTAAAGAAAACCTAATACTATACTAATATTTAGAGGTAGGCATATTAGTCTACTACTAGTAAAGTAAGCTACTAACTCTAGGCAGACTATTACTACCTTAATACCTTATATACTCTCGCTCCTAATAACCTATCCTTAAATGCCGAAGCTAAAGTACCGCGCTACTAATATAGTAGTAGTAGCACCTATAGCTAAAGTAGTAGTAAAGGCTATAGTAGTATATAGTATACTAGGAATCTACGCTAGACTAGGAGTAGTATTATTAGCTAGCGTAGCCGTCTATAGACCCGCGGTTAATAGAGTTACTATAGGCGGGCTAGAGGAGGTCTTAGGTAGTAGTACTAGATTAGTTATAGTAGGAGTTACGTTAGGGGATTACTTATAGTACTTATAGAGGCGGTAGGTACTAATAGGAGTTATTAATATATTAGTAGTCTAACTTCTAGAGATCTTAACCTCTTCTAACCTACAAGCTAATATAGGCTATATATCGAATATACCTACTATCTTAGATAAAGGTAAGACATTACTCTATACTAGGTTAAGGATTATTATAGTATACCTCTTATCCTTCTTAGATAACTTACGTAAAGAGTTACGTATAAAGTTATTATTACTAGTAGGAACGGTAGACTACTTATCGCTAGATATCTCGATAATAGCCTTCTTAGTAGGAGTATAGGACTTCTTTAGTAGCGTATTATCGCTACCTACTATCTATATTAAGATCCTCTTAGCCTTACTACTAGATAGGTTATAGATCTCGTCTAGAGTATAGCTCTTCTTAAATAGCGTCTTAGCTTAGCTAGACTACTAATAGATACGATAGTTAGAATAGGAAGTATAGTTAGGTAAAAGGCTACGCTCCTAGTATCTATAGCTTTTAGATAGTATGTTATTAATATATATAGTCTTCTTAGTCTTATTAGCGCTAGTAACTTTAGTCGGCTTATAGGTAGCTACCCTAAAGTAGTCGATAAGGTTAATACGCTCCGCCTCTATATTAGGATTAGTAGAATTGTTACTATTATATACGCCTAGTTCGTCGTTAGTACTAAGTATAACTAGGTTATACTAGCGACTACTACTAGAGCGATAGTATAAGCGAGGGTAAGAGCTACTCGAGATTCTTATATAGAATAAAGGACTAGAAGGAGTATTAGCTACTAATAGAGCGCGTCTATAGAGGGTAGTAGATTAGATATCGCCTATATCCTATAACAGACTATTAGCGAAAGAAGTATATATTATACTATAGGTAGTCTACTTATAGCTATGTTGCCTATTATCTATAATATTCTAGGAGTTGTCTCTACGTTAGTACTCCGCTTATAGCGTCTCTCCTTATTCTTAATATAGCGGAACTCTTTATTAGTATGTAGGTAGTAATCTAGGCGTAGGTAATATTTACCCTTACGCTTAATATCCTACTTATAAGTAGCTATTACCTAGTTAAGGGTTAGCTACGCCTAGCGAAGTTTAATAGTAGCTACTAGTACGGCTTTATTATTATAGACTACGTCTATATCGCTAATATCTATACTACGCTACTTATAGAATTCGATATATATAATACGTATATTATAGACCTTATTTAGGCGGCCTTAGAGTAGAGGAAAGATCTATAACTATTAGTTACTACCTACGGACTATAAGTAGTTAAGACTATAAGCGGACAACTTATAATCTTATAAAAACCTTTTTTACTCTTAGTATAGTACCTATAGGTATAGTTATCTAGCTTCTTATATAGGTAGCTAATAGTAACGCTTTTAGCGCACGTTATATAAAAGATATATAATATAGAGGTATTATTACGTAGAGCTAAGATATAGAACTAATATATCTTATTAGTACTAATATTAGATATATACGTACTAATAATAGTAGTACTACTACTATAGAAGCCTAGTATTATAGATAGACTATAGGGGGTTATATAGATAAAGAAGTTAGTTACGGACTATATATAGTTATAGGACTTAATAAAGAGGAGTATAGAGGAGATTATTAAGTAGGAGAATAGTTAGTAATTAAGTAAAGAGAAGAATTTAATATTAACGCTAGTAATTCGGCGCTAAAGCGTTACTATAATAACGCGTACCTACCTATTTAGGCTAGTTACTATAACGGACCTTCTATAAAGTTCTATTCTATATTTATACTAGTATATAAAGCGAGATACGCGATACGAGTTATAATACCTTACTATTAGGACGTTAGCTTAGGAAGGAGGCAACTATAAGACTTAGGCTAAGAGGGTCCTTTAGGTCTATACTATAGGTAGTCTATAAGAGGTTAATATATATATATACTATCTATAGCCCGCTAGTAGTTCGGCCGAAGGAAGGATCTCGCTATACTAGAGGTAGTCTACTAGTAGCCCTAAGAGGTAGTTCCCTACCTCTTACCTCCTATAGACCGTAGGTAGTTAAGAAAGAATAAGATTCTCTATCGGACCTACTTCTAGCTAGATAGGAGTCGAAGGGAAGGGAGATTCTTCTATAAGAGAGAGTCCCTCTTAAGAAGAGAAGATCTCTCTCTTCTCTAAGATTACTAATCTATAGGGATAGAGGTCTATTATCTCTACTATAACTCTACCTTGTTTGTATAGTCCCTATATACCTATAAGGTATCCTTTATAGATTAAAGCCTCCTAGCTCCTCCTCGCCTTCTTATTACTTATTACCTTCTTTAGGCTAACTTTACTAACTAAGTAGTTAGTTATATACCTACTCGTCTTCTCTCTCGATCTCTTTAATAGTCCCTATCTGCCTTAATAGACTAGTAGGACCTTATCCTTCTAGACCTATAGGTAAAGGCTAAGATTAAGTAAGAAGGGCTATTAGGGCCGCTACCTTTAAATAGGTATAAAGATTACTCTATAACGAGGCTTTATACGTATATAGGGATTATATAAATAAGGTAGGGTTATAGTAGAGATAATAGACCCCTATCTATAAGAATTAGTTATCTTAGAGAAGGAAGAGATCTCTTCTCTTAAGAGGAACTCTCTCTTATAGAAGAACCTCTCTTCTCTTCGACTCCTATCTAACTAGAAGTAGGTCTGATAGAGAATTTAATTCCTTCTAACTACCTATAGTCTATAGGAGGTAAGGGGTAGGGGACTATCTCTTAGAGCTACTAGTAGATCGCCTCTAGTATAATAAGATCCTTCCTCTAGCTAAACTACTAGCGGACTATAGGTAGTATATATATATATTAACCTCTTATAGACTGCCTATAGTATAGACCTAGAGGACTCTCTAAGCCCGAGTCTTATAAGAGATTCCTCTCTCTAAGAGGAACTCTCTCTTATAGAAGAACCTCTCTTCTCTTAGACTTCTATCTAGCCCCTCTTATACTAGAGGTAGGTCTAATAGAGAATCTAATCTCTTTCGACTACTTATAGTCTATAGGAGGTAAGGAGTAGAGGACTACCTCTTAGGGCTATAGGTAGACTACCTATAGTATAGTAAGATCCTTCTTTCTACTAAACTACTAGTAGACTATAGGTAGTATACGTATATATTAACTCCTTATAGACTGCCTATAGTATAGACCTAAAGGACCCTCTAAGCCTAAGTCTTATAATATATTATTAAATAACGCCTACTTATTCTATTATATTAGAGTAAGAATACTAGATATTATCTTATTAGTAGTAGTATAGTTAGAAGAAGCCCTAGTAACTCAAATGAGTTTATTTGAGTAGTAGTATAGAGGGTTCAAAACCGAAATAGGAAAGTTAGCAACCCCCCCCCCCCCCCCTCCTAAAATAAAACCAGCATTAATACTTTAGCGTAGTTAGAGCTCCGCCGGAGCCGATTAATCAAACCTCATCAATCAAATCCCATTGATTGCCGTTGCCGAGGACTGTCAATTTGCTTAACGCTCCGTACTTACACGGTTTCAACGCGTGCATCGTGCGCGCCGCAACACTGGAGATCGGCCTTATGTGGGATCAAGAGTCCATCAGCACTTGGTGCGACGATACTGCAGCCGCGACAGGGACAACGACGACGCGCAAGCGCAAGCGTGCAGCGCTGCGCGAAATGAGCGGCAACGCGCAGAGAACGCCCGTCCGTTCTAGAGTCAGGCGCAAGCTGCAGCAAGATGCGCTTGTCGATGACGGGGAGACGCCTCGAGCACCGCAGTATCAGAGCTCCATAGGTCCATTCTCTGCTCCTTCGCCTTCGTCGCCGGGCCCGTCGCAATCCTCGCGCTCGTCCGCATTCTCGACCGACAGCCAGAGCGCGAAGAAGCGCAAACGCGAAGTCAGCCCAACCAAGCAAGTGGACGACGCGCAGTATCGCAAGTGGGCTATCATGCAAAAGACGGTGGAGAACATACAGAAGGACGTTGACCCGGCCATCCGCGAGGTGGTCCGTCAGATTCAGCGCATCAAACATGGAAAGGGTATCATCCACCATGCCCATGCTACTGATGAGCTCAAGCAAGCGGTGGGTACGGGAGATGAGGAACTCGACAAAGATATATTTACCAAGACTGGAGATCGCCGTGGTGACCCGCCTCCTGTAGCCAGAATGGACAGGATCAAGCAGCGGTCCACGATCTGTGCTGCGGCTTCTGCGAGTGAGCCCGATTGGAACAATTCCGTCCACTGCTTCGTGCTTGAAGAGAGCTGTCTATCAAGCGGTGTGTCAAGTCACGTCACGTGGCAGAATATGCATGTCCCTCACTTACACGCGTGGACAGGGCGCCGTGCTGATTGTTTTGCAGAACTACAGCAACCATCGAGCCCGGCCTGTTGCCTGAGCTGACTGCCGACGACGACGGCGTCCAGTCTAGGAAAGTGGACTTTTGCATCGTCTTGCAGCTCTCTCGCTATCCAAACCTCGGGCAAGCCGCCACTCTCCAGAATATCAACTTTTTCAACCAGACCAAGTACGGGCCCATCCGCTTCAAACCCATAACCGTCAGCATTGAGACGAAGCTGCCAGTTGAAGGTGGCGCCAAAGCCCTCGTACAGCTCGAGACTTGGGCCCAAGCGCAGATACAACGACTCGAGAACCTACACTCCTGGGTCGGGGATCCCTGGCTCGTGCATATGCCCCTCCCGCTGATTGCAGTGCACGGGGATGTCTGGAAGCTCTACTACATGCAGCAGAACCGCGACGGCCACGGTGGAACGATGTGGGATTGTGGCGAGTTTGGCTCAACCAAGACGCTGCTTGGAACCTATCAGGTCGTTGCCGGGCTGCAAGCGCTTATGCAATGGTCGGTGGAGGTGTACCAGCCGTGGTTCGAAGACAACATCCTTCGCCGTTTTGTCAGATTGACGACCGATGGGCAGGAAGATGCGGGTGGATGATCCTCACGACGCGCTTATCGCAAAATCGTGACCTGGTCATTCGTGCGGACTCTGCCGTTTGGGGCAAAGCATTGACTGGTCGACAACCCAGACTCTCTCATCTTGGTCGCACTCAGGACTTGGGAGCGTACCAAACATGCGGCGAATGGTATTGCATTGGTCCCGACAGATGCTTGCACTGGTCAACACTTATGGGAATAGGTTGTCCGCTCGTCGCTACATGATCTGGAAACACGGTCACTTAACGAGCCTCGCCCAACCTAGTTGCAAGAACCTGGCACCGTCTGCGTCTCGTAGGTAAACGGAAACTCAACAGATGCGACAACACGAAACAATGAACAACGAAGCACAGCCGCTGAAGTCCTATATGACGATGAAAGCATCGGAATGTCAGCTTTCCCATCCTTCGACTCCTCAAACCCTCCGTCGACAATTCCACCTCTGCCGGTAATGCATCGCGCTTCGACTCAATCACAAACACGGGACCGTCGCGTGCATACTGTGCATCGTACGAGTCGACAGGACAGCCAGAGGTTGACCAGAGGCCGTGCGACGCTGCATGCTTTCGACGATGATGGTTGAGTGCAAGCAGCCAAGACGCTCGGCGCTCTGAGGCTGCTGGTGGCTGCTTGGTGGAAGAATCAGATTTGACAATCACATCGTGAGAGACTGACAAGAGCATCCCGTTGACAAGCCGAGTTCCACCCAATAGGCTTCTCAAGTTTGCACCCCGGGCAGCGGTAGGTCGAGGTACTCGCAAGTTGATGGAAAGATATATTGTCGGGCGGACCGAGAAGAAGTTGCGATGCAATTGTGCAAAGTGACGAACCGAGAATGAAAAGGTAAAGCCTCGAGCATCGTGGTCGACGGCCAATACTACTCATCAACCTAGTCGTCGGTTGGGGATCCCATGTTGTAATCGACTGCAAAGGATACTGAGATCGACAACGACTGACTGCCTGGACATGTAGAGCAGAAATCTCGATCAAGCTAACAACGGCTCACTATATACGGACGAGCAGCTTCCCGGCATTCCAAGCCGGTGCCCCTTGTCTATCTTCCTCCTCGACTTTCACAAACAATGCATCTCAACAACTCGTCTTGATGGTACAACAACCACTCGACACGGCCATACACACAAACTGCGGCTTGCCCGGAATACACCTCTGAATGCAATACTGGTTGAACGTGTCGATGTCATAGTGTGACACCAGATTGACGCAATCGAGTCCGTGGTGCTGGTAAATCCACATGGGGCCTATCAGACCCAACTTGTCCTTGTCATAGACAATGTGCTTGGTCCAGTCGCCGCCCACGCTGAAGTCTCGCTTGCCAGTGTATTTGTTGACGGCTTGGCAGCGCAGATGCGCGTATTCTTGTAGTGCACTGTGGTTGGGATTGTCATTAGCGTGTGCGTCTCGTGAACAGAAGGGTCTGGATACTTGCCTGGCGAGCGATGCGAAGGTCGGTAGGATGAGTGAGATGACGGTTATGAGTTTCATCTTGTCGATTGTCGAGCTGTTCCCTCTCTGCGAGCCGAGAGTGGAGTCGACTTGTCGTTGGAGGTGATGTGCGGAGGGTCTAAGCTTGTGATGGAGTGGAAGTGCTTTTGGCCTAAGTTCGAGCTGTAGATGCGAAGGAGATGTGGGATCTAATGAGCGAAGCAAGGACTCACCCTTACCCTTGCGAAACGCAGGAGCTGCCGACGTTCAGGCGCCACGTGGCGATAATTTTACGCTGCTCGTACAAGCATAGGTGTGTTCGACGAAAGGAATGTGCAGAGTACTCGACATGATCTTGCGCCCGTGGCGCAGGTTTGGAGGAGCTGGGGCTGTCGAGTACGTAGTGTGATGTGATCGCTTTGCATTCTTTTGACGGAGTATTCGTGTTGCTTCGCAAGCTTGACTCGGCGGCGAGAGGGTGGGCACCGGGGCCTGCGCCGGAGCACTTTGCTAATCTGGCCGAGTTGAATTTGCGGGAGTTCGCAAGCTAAAGATCGTATCGTAGGATATTAATAAGTACATCACGGGCAAGGGCTCCGGACTCGATCAAGTCCTGAATGATGCGGTCGTTCGCCAGAGATGTGCCGAGCTGGGCGGAGCTTGTAACCGTTAGTTCTACGGCGTAGATCGGTGCCGCTGTCCCGATATATGAAGAGGGATGTCGCCAGGACAATAATCTGCTTTAAGGATGCAGTAGAGATAGTACGGAGTGATATTAATACGGTAGAAATCCAGCCGGATCGGACCGAGAGTCAAGCCGTCGGTCGATAACTGTAAATAAGTCGAATCACGTGTCTGCGATTGACATCCATCTGCTGGTACATGAACACGAGATGGCTCCTGTACAGACGAAGCACTCCCGCGCGGTGCGGTCGGCGAAGAATCCACGCGGTATCTACGCTCCCCCGTCCGCCACCGACCTCGGCGCATCATCGACCCACTTTGCAGAAGCGGGACCATCCACCGCTGCAGACGACGCCTTCGCATTCAGCGACAAAGGCGGGTTCAGAGTCAACAAGATGGACAAGCGGGCGATCCGACACAATGCGCTGCTCGCGAAAGTCCGGGATGGCGGGGTGCAGAAGCGTGCGCTGAAGCGGCGGAGACCTACGAAGAAGCTGAAGACCGACGTCGGCGATTTGGCGGATGCGCTGCCCGAGGTCGAAGACGAGGCCGGAGCCATGGACGAGGATGACGACTGGGAAGGTATCTCCGAGCAGGAAGAGGAAGGCACGCATAAGGTACGGCGGCGGAGGAGAGGGATCGCAGGCGACGGCAAGATGGTGATGCGCAGTTTGAAACACCGCCCGGGCGCCATGAAACGCAAGCGAAAGATGGAGCAGAGCGAGATGGAGCGGTTCGGGAAGAACCTGGCGCAGATGGTCGGGCAGGAGCAGATGCGGGTGAGGGAGGATGCGAAGGAGCCAGAGGGGGATGCGCGTACTGTCGCCAGCTCGAGCCAGGCAGACAGGTGGGCGGCGCTGAGGAAGTTCATCGGCGGGACGATGCAGAAGGATAGAGCGTTTGCTGCCACATGACGCATAAGGTATGTAGGAAGTACGGACTAGACTTCCTCGTATTCATCTTCCTTGGCCGGCTGGCATACCTTTACAAATTCCTCCTGACTCGGCAACTCATTCAACTGGACAATACACGCCAGGCATCCAGCATCCAGGTCCACCACATAGGCCCACTCACAGAACGACGTGTCCGCGATGGAGCTCACATCTTTGATGGTGGAAACCGGCTCGGTCGCGTTCGCCACCAGACGTTGGATCTCTGCGCCCGTGTCACGAGAGACACTTGCGCCGGGCCGTGTCGTCTTCTCAGGAGTAGAGGATCGGTCCTTCAACTGTCCGCGCATCCACATAAAAGGTCGGCCCTCAAACTCCTGCCGGAGGTCGTTGTACTGGTCCACCCTCTGTCAAAGAGACCACGATAGATCGACCACGTCCCCGACTTCCGGAAGTGATGGATATATTCACTGCCAGCGTATCCCGAACGCTGAATGTCGTACCTCTAAGCATAATTAGTGTAGTCGATGTGGCCAATATATGCTCGATGTATTGAGGGCATTGCGAAGGGAAGGCAAAGGCAGGAGTACAGCACGAGCCCGGTATCGACTACAGGTATAGTTTCGTATCACACGCAAAGTACAGGCTGCATGTTCTGTCGGGGTGTTGTTGACAATATCTCTGATGAGAGTCGGCCCCGCTCAGCCGTGCGGCCCGATGGTCCTCATCATCAACCTGGAACCAACCTGCACTTTCACCTCATCTGTCCCCTATCGAGCCAAGATGGATTCTTTCGGACGACCCAAAACACATTTGCATACGGAAGGAACGCGGCAATATGATGATGATGCGCGATGAGATTCCGAGTCCTTGGACGAACCAACCCCGATCTGTGCCCCGCAAACCATAGGATCGACAAGGCGTCGTCACGTCGTCATGGCGCCGATCTCTCTCACACTCAGCCTCCAGAGCTCCCCAACTCGCTGATGTCACCCTGCGGCGTGGATTGGAAAGTTGGAAGAGCTGAGCGGGTTCCGATCAGGTACAGTATTGACAGTCCCGTCCATTGTTTCATTGTTCTTTCACATACACATTTTCTACCATGGCGACGGTCCCGGAAAAGAAAAAGAGCCGCCTCAGCAAGTTGTTTAACCGCCACCACGATCAGGCTTCGTCCTCAGGCCATGCCGTCCACCCCTCAACCAGCACTGGCGCTAGCGGTCCAATCGATTCCGCCTACGCCAGCAGCGAGAATGACATGTCCAAACGGTCGCAAGACATGGTCCCAGTGGCGAACGGCGACGACCGCAATCTGGCGATGAACCAGAATACGGGAGAAGTCGTAGATGAGGACACTGGAGAAGTGGTGACCGTTACAACCACGACGACAACCACCACCACGACCAAGACGAAAGGCGGCAAGACAACCAATGTTCAAGTCGAGACAGCGCCTGGTGGCGGCGGATCTAATTCAGCGATGGTCGAGGCACCGGGCGATACACCTGCCAGCGGTCCACGCGTGAGCCCACATCCAGCGATTGCGCAGCCGCAGCCGCAGCGTTTTCCAGAATCCACACCCCACCCTTCGCAGCCTTCATATCCTTCATACACCCCGCAGCCTGCACCATCCGCACAGGCTCTCCCGGCATCGCAATTCCCATACCCGCAGCAGCCCTCCCACCACAGCATGGGCAGCCGCATCTCCACTGTACAGCCCGGAGCACCGTACTCCGACTACCCAAACGAATCCACCTCTCACCAAACCCAGGCCGAACAAAAGAGCAACCCGCAATTTATCCCCTACGACCCACGCAACCCGCGTAAGTCGCCATCACAACACCAAGAAGATCCAGCTGGCCCTTCAACCATGGCCGTCCCAGAACGCAACCCTAATCGCACCATGAGTAGGGAAGAGAACAGCCTGAACGACCCGGTGTCGCCGGTTGGACCAGAGACCCCTACCCGACAGAATTTCAGCTACCCTGCCCGCTCCAATCAGAATCTGAGGGATGATTTGCCAGCGGGCGCGATCAACAACGTGGCGCCTGAAGGAGATACGAAGCCGCAGAGCACGTTTGAAAATCTGAAGGCCGCCGCGGTGGGACTGCATGTACGTGATCCGTCTTCCTCATCCTATACAGGCACGGCGGGCGTGGGACCAGGAGCGGCATCTGTGGATGACTGCCGACAGGAAGTTTTAAACTTCCCAACGCCACCCACCTCCCGCCCGAGAACCCTCCACACCCGCCGCCCGTCCTCCTTCTACCACATCTCCGTGCCACGAAGAACCCACTCCCCGTTCTTCCTGGGGCGATGACACTTCAGCTTCTCTCCTGCCTCCCTGCTGACAGAAAACTAATTCTGTCACAGGGCGTCGGCGAAACCCTCCGCGGCACGCTCAACGCCGAGATCGACTCCCGCTACCCTCGTCGCAACGCCGAGAAAGCCGCAGCGGCGAACGCCAAGAACTCCTCCGTACTTTCGCGAGGTGAGCGGGAGATGGCGGGACTGAGGCAGAATCAGGGCTTGGAGCCCACGACTTCGGGTGGGAATGGGGAGTATCAGATCCCGGCGCAGGATTGCGGGGGTGAGTGGAATGGTGGTGTTGGTGCGGCGGCGGCGGCGGAGGAGGCTGGCGGGGTGACGGAGCAGCAGAGGGTGGGGGTTGGGATGAGGAAGTTGTTGAAGAGGCGGGCGGTTGGAGCTGGGAAGGCGCAGTGAGGAGTTTAAGTCCAGGAGGGTGGGATGAGATATGACGGTATGGGTTACGATTTCAGTGTTTGTTGTGATACGAGACTGGCATAGATGGACATACTGGGTGTTTCTGGTCAACATGCTGGTACGAAGCTTGGGATGCGTGTGGATATACCCTTCAGAGAATGCGGACTCTTATCGATGAGTTTTTGTGTACATATGTCAGGCTTCCACAGCTGTTTACGTATACCGAGAGCCCTGTCAGCGACGATGTGTGTGCTACTGACGCCCTTAGTCGTGGTCGAACGTCTGCTAAGACACAACTCATGAGGCTTCTGAGCGGTGTGGCGTATGAGGTGTGAAGATCTGGTTCGATGTCAAGACGATCTGGAGATTCATTCCCGGAAGGTCTGCGCCTCGTAATACGACGGCCCAGCGAGCTACAAGCTTCTCTCGCTCCACACCGGAGATGCGGAATAGCAGAGCCTAGGTGGTCCAGATAGGATAGACCCCGTTTGCTATGCAAATAATAGCCGGAGAGGGATCGAACTTAGTATGGCGATCGCTCGACTATATATCTTCAAAGCCTGACGATTAGGATGTGACTCCTCATTGCTGTCCTAATGAATCCATCCTAGTTCCAAGATGGATTGCGGCCGCCGAGATGACCCGGAATGTTCACGATATTGCCGCCTCAGTCTCCGTCGTGCTTCTCTTGCTGCTGGTTCGAACTCTTACAAGCTCACCTTCTCTGACACGCGCTGGACGATGTCGGTGGGTCGGCCAGGTAGGAGGCGTAGAGTGCGTGTCTCATCTTTGGCCAGAGGCAGAGATGGATCCAGGCGCCCGATCTCCGCATCTGTGCTCCCAGGGACGCGATCGAGGAGTGCCTGGCAGATGCCCGCCCGGGATTGATGTTCTGGGGGAACACTGTCGATCGGTCACCCCTGCGCAAGCGCTCGATCATTCGTTCAGTGCCTGGCGAGTTCAGGGCCGGGTCGAGTGAAGAATAAGAAGGGCATGTCCAGGTATAGTGACGACCGAGTCTCAAGCTGCCCGACGACTTTCCTATCAACTCTCTGGACCACCTTCGTAGATCAGCCCGCCACGTCTGCGTAAGATCGAGTCTATCTTGAAGCAGATCGCACGGCTGAACATCAAAGAAGCCTTTTATCAGGCCAAGGTCTCAGCCGCCTTGCAATGCTCTCCAGGCATTATCAGGCCGTCCATTACGCGTCAGGTACCGTTCCAAACTCGGGTCAGCGCTCTCGTCAATAGACCGTCCGCGTTAGATATCCAGGGAGGAGATCGAGTGGGGAGGAAGTCGAGATGATCAGCGACGCATCGTAATGGATTCCTGGATCCTGGGAGACAGCCAGGGGGTGTTGTGATTTTGCCTCAGCACGTGACCGCAGGCGACTTGTGCTGAGGTATTACACACGCGGTCAGATGAATAATTCATATGCTATACCCCCGTTCAGCCGTATGCAATATAATGGACGTACCTTGAGTGAGACATACTGCCGTTTCACAAATCGTTTCCGTCATCAGCGATCACGACTACGATCGCGATCGCCGTATACCGTATCCGGCACCTCCACCCGAGACCTGCCTTGGCAATCTCTTATCACCGTCCACGCCTACACCACCCCCCCCAACACACCACATACACCGCCCCCCCCCCCCCCACCCCCGCGATGCCGCCCCTCACCCTCCACGAAGCAATCAGCGGCATCCTCGGCTCCATCTCGCTCGCGTCCTGGATCTTCCTCCTCGTCCCGCAGCTCATCGAAAACTACACCAACGGCTCCGCCGACGGCATCTCCCTCACCTTCCTCCTGATCTGGTTCGTCGGCGACGTCACCAACCTCGTCGGCGCCGTCTGGGCCCGCCTGGTCCCCACCGTCGTCGCGCTAGCCGCCTACTTCTGCCTCGCGGACGCCGTGTTGGTCGGGCAGGTGCTGTGGTATCGGTGGGGGTTTGGGAGGGCGAAGGAGCAAGCCGGGGAGGGGGAGGGCGAGGGCGAGAGGCGGGCGCTGTTGGGCGATGTCGCGCGGCAGAGGAGTAGTTTCGGGGACGTGACGGAGGAGAATCTGGGCTTGCCGGGGTCGAGGCGGAGGAGTTCCGCGGGCAGTTCCAAGAGGCGGCAGAGGCTTGGCGAGTCGGCGCATACGTTGGAGGGTATTCCCGAGCAGGAGGGCGCGGGGTCGGGGCGGAGGAGCGCGTGGGTGAGGAATACGGTGTCGATCTTGGCGATCCTGCTGGCGGGGACGGCTGGGTGGTTCGTCGCGTACAAGACTGGTGCGTGGACGCCGACGCCGACGGATGCTGAGTCGAGGGGGGAGGATCATACGCCGGTTGGAGCCGAGGTGTTGGGGTATGTGTCGGCTGTTGCGTATCTGGGGGCACGGATCCCGCAGATTGTCAAGAATCAGAAGGAGAGGAGTTGTGAGGGGTTGAGTCTGTTGTTCTTTCTGCTGAGTTTGGTCGGGAATGGGACGTATGGGGCTTCGGTGAGTATCTTCACATTTCCGCTGGCACTATCTCTCGCTGATCCGAGTGTAGATTCTGTTCCATTCCGTGGAGAAGCAGTACCTTCTCACGAACCTGCCGTGGTTGATCGGCAGTCTAGGCACGATGGTGGAAGACGGGGTCATCTTCGGTCAATTCTCCGTCTTCGGCGACAGAGGAGCTCAAGGGGACGGCGACAAGCTCAACGACGACAGCGCGGTGGAGTGAGATTTTTATCCTGAATGCACGGCGTCCGGAGTACCATCCACACAAAACGAAAAAAGACACACTTTCTGCAAGCTCCACAACAATGGATACAAACCGCCTACCTACCTACCTTCTGTCTATTGTCCATCACACACGAACTCGAGACCCCTAACGCCGCCTCTCGCACCAGACCCTCTTGACCGTGGCGACCGTCGAGACCACGCGGGGCGGAGCCGCCTGCGCGATCCCCAACGCGGGCGGGTACACACGGGGAGAGGGCGTCCATGTCCGCAGCGGCTGCTCGCGGAGGAAGAGGGTGGAGAGACCGGCTCTGAGCGGGAGGGGAGGGGGACATGGTTCTCGATTCGGGGCTGTGCTGTGTTGTGTTTTTGGGGAGATGGGTGTAAGCTGTTTTCGACTGGTTGTGTGCTTGGTTGGGTTTGGGTTGGTTGTTGCCTGAGGGTCGAGATATGGTGGTCGTCGAGCGGGCGGGTATTTGACGTACTGTTTCAGAGGGAGGGACAAGGGGGTGGTGGGTGGACAATGCTGAAGGGTTCTTTGACAATGCTCTCTCATACCGGGACTTGGCACAATCGGGGCTTTGTCCTTGTCTGGCCTTTGTGGAGGGTATTCTTGAGGATGGGATTGTTGTTGCCGGTGCCGAGGCTGAACAAGGCGTGGGACAAAGGAGCTTTGAAGGTTGGATGCCACCACTCAGCCGCAGTCTACTCCACAACGCTACACAACGCTCCGACCTCCCCGCCCCGGCCCCGGCCCAGAACGCCCTCACCCAACCCCTCTCCCTACACCTCCCCACCCCCTCCCTCCCCACTCCTGCCCCCGCCCAGCCGCCCACCCCTCCCGTCCACCGCTCCCCAGACCACCCCTCATCATGCCCTGCATCGCCACCCTCGGACTCCCATCGTCAAACCGCCCACTGTGCGCCGGCTCACCGCGACCGACACGACGTAGGTCTCGGGCCGGAGCAGGCTGCAGGTCGCCGTGGGGCTGGGCGTCGTCGTAATAATACCCACCCTGCTGAGCGCGCTGCGTCAGACCCGGCTGATAATGCTGGGGTGTGGCGTGGAAAGCGGGGTCCGGGTACGGTGGGTGAGCGGGAGCGGGGGCGGCGGCGGTCGGGCGGGGAGATTGCATGACGCGGCCGTCGGGTGTCATGATCGGTCGCGGTCGTTGCGCCTGCAGGAGAGCGTGATGTTGCTCGAAGAGTGCGTGCTCGAGTTCCGCGATGCGGTGGTGGCGGTCGGATGCGGCGGGTGAGATGGAGTGGGAGGAGGGCCTGCGCGGGTGAGGTTGGTGGCTCGGGGTTTGGTTCTTGGGGCTGCTGAGGGAGGAGATGGAGGAGCTTCTCGTGCGACTGCTGGAGGATCTAGGGGGGCGGTGTTTGGGGTCGTGGCTGCGGGAGGATTTGCGCTGGCGTTGGTTGGCGTGGTAGCTGCTGTGCTGGGGGTTGGGATCGGTGTTGGTAGGTCTCGGGGCTGCATGGTCGGGCGTGGAGTCGGATCTGCCCGACCTGGAGCTGGTCTTGATGCGTACGGAGTCATGGGTGCTGTGCTTGGCGTCGGAATTGGTGTGGTCGGGCTTGGAGCCTGTATGATGCGACTTGGTGGTGTGGTCGCCGGACTTGGAACCAGTGTCGTTGGATGCCGAAGTTCGGTGCTTGCATTCCGAATGGCACGCAGACGACGCCTTCGTCGATGCGGATTTGGGGAGATGGATGCTGCTCGCCTTCGCACCCGGCTGAGACGTCGCCTTCTCATCTTCCCTCCCACCCCCCAAATGCTCCCTCCACGCCTCCAGAAACACCTCCTCCGCCTCCTCATGCTCCCTCTTCGCATCCACCAACCTCGTGAACCGCCCCTTCCTCTCCTCGTCATTTTGAACTTCTTCCTTCCCAGCTTCCTTGAACACCGACAACCGCTTTGCGCCCTGCATATCTCGCACGGCAGCCTGATAGCCCTGCAGAGCCGCCTGCGCGAGCATCAGAGCATTCGGCTGGCGAAGGACGTTCATGCCTCCGACCGCGGCACCTCTGCGGCCGTTCTTGCCGCGAGCGAAGCCGATGGCGGGGCCGAGGGGGATGAAGTCGATGTCGGGGTGCATTGTCGATGAGGTTGACGCGGACCAGAGAAGGGTCCGGAACGCTGCGATGTTCGAGTAGGAGCCAAGTCGATGATACTGCCAGATCTCGCACGAGGCCTCGCTGTCACATTTGTCAACAAAACCGGGTCTGACCGAGAAACACTCGGAACGTCGCAGTTGTCGAGTGAGAACAAAAGTTGATGTTGATGCGTCAAGTTTAGATCGAGCAGACGCGTCGAGACACCACGGCATTCACATGCTCGGCCCGCACACACGCTGCTTTCACAAGGAGGCACGTACGCTCTCGCGATGCCGGGATGACGTGCACGGGATGGTGATAGAGCTGGGTAGCGTGGGAATGATCTGGATCGGATGGTTCGCCAACGCGATGATAGTCGTGCTCTTATGCCGGGTCCTCGCGAGACTTACGAATTCACGCGAGGTAGACATTGTCGTTACTGAGAGCAGTGCGCTTGTTACTTGGCGATTCTCGAGCTGTGCTTCTATCTCTAGCATCGCGGCGAGTCTGAGACGAGGGTCGAGGTGGAGATCCGCTGGGAAGTAGAGCTTCCTCGCCGACTGGCTTCTCGTCCTAGGGTCAAAGTGAGAGCTCCTTCAGCGTCGGAGTTCTGTTACGAGAGTAGTGCCACGAAGCACCAAGGGATTGTGGTGCCTAGGCTGTTATTGCACAGCTTGATTATTGTAACTTGGGGACCGCGCAGCTATGGACCAGACGGCACTCGCCGTAGCATGTAGGCTGGTGCGTTCCGCTGTCACGGTGGCGTCTTCTCACGCTAAACAGAGAAATGAGACGTGAACATAGAAGCAGAATCCCTTGAATGTGTGTCCTCGCGACCCGCTGCCCATCGGAAGATCAGCATGCACATACGGTCCTTGATGTCGTCTACCTAGAACATAACCGCTCATTCCCGCGCTGACCTGTTCGCCGTCTTAGCCGCACTCGTCGAACTCTGCACCTTTTTACCACGCGCCGAAGCCAGCTTCGCCTGATACGTTTGCACGAACTGATGCTGGATAGCTGCCAGCAGGGTACCGTGGACGAGGTAGAGGCGGAGGACGCGCCAGAGCATGTTGCGATTCGACGTCATGTTTTCAAATCGTCGAGCGTGTGTGTGGTAAGGGAGAGAAGGGAGGGATCGTTTTGATACAAGACGAGATATAGGTGTGTCGTGGAGAATGCCATTGTCGGGGTCAAAGCAGATGGGACGGGTCTTGGGTAAAAGTGATGTTGTCAACGGGCTTTGTCTGGCGTGGGAGACAATGCGGACGATGTCTCGGTAGGGCTACGAGACGGCTTGACGACATGCAGCAACGAACGTACTGTATACCTGCGATCGGTGTTCTCGAGCAGCGAGCTTTGTCCATCGACAGACAGGACTTGCAGCCAGCCTCGGTCTAGTTGGCGGATGCCGTGGATTTGCTGAAGCTCTCCTCGCAGAGGGTGTGCGCGAGGACATGGCCGCGTGTTCGAGGCAGAGAGTCGTAGGAGGACCCGTGGCGGAACGCAAGCAAGACTTGGCCAAGATAGCAGCCGAGGCACGAACGAGATGGACGAGATGCGTTTCCAGCACGGTCGAGAGCCGCTCGCGGTCGTCGCCGACTGATGTCCACCGATGCCCGTCGGATCATGAGCGAGATCCAAAGGCAGCGTCGAGAGGGCCACGACCATGCGTCCAGTGAGGTAGTTCTTGGCAGTGGAGGATCGACATCTGAAGAAGTCATGTGAATGGACCAAGAGACTGCTGGAGTAGATCATGTGTTGATGGAGAGTCGATGGAGGAGAAGAGAAGCAGAAGATGATTTCATCCTCGGCCACCGCCCCGGCTCGGTCCGTCATGCCAAGACGGGAACGCGCCGCGCCGTGAGCCCACACGAATTCCAGGGTCCCAGCGAAACGTGCCCCGCTCAGAGCAAGAAGCTTCCGTCTGCTTGTCCAGCCCAGACATGCGCCATCTGTTCCTGCCCTCTCCAGACGCAGGGCGCAATGCCCGTCACGTCAGTTCGCGCCGACCCGACACGATAGGCGGACAGCGCATGTCCATCGCTCCCCCCCGCGACGCGCCCGTCGCAGCGTCGCGCGTCGCGGGTGGGCGCCTAGCAGCGACGATCATCTATGTACATCCACAATCTACACCCGCCCAAGGCAAAGTAACAACAAGCTCCCTGCTTTCTTCTTCTTCTTCAACTCCTCCCCTTCCTTCCCCCTCCACCCACCGCGCCTTCCCGGTGCACCCACCGCGCCTTCCCCTCCACCCACCGCGCCTTCCGTGCTCCCTCACCGCCCCCGAGACCCCACCATCATGGACGACAAGTCCCCTCCGTACCCCGCCGCCGCCGCCGCCGCCCACCCCCACCCCCACCCCCACTCCGACCCCGACCCCGACCCCGCCCGCGCCCCGCCATGGCCCCCCCGATACACCACCGACCCCGCTAGCAGAGACGTGTCTCCCCCGTCGCTGCGCAAACACGGCGACCTCCTCGGCCAGGAATCGCTCGATCCCGTCCTGAACGCCAAGATGCACCTGGTCAACGACGCCATCGACGAGATCGGCATGACGTGGTATCAATGGTACATCCACCCACCTTAGACACACCTCCGGGAGGCACGTGGCTGACGGACAATGGATATCCCCAGGAAACTCTTCTGCCTCAACGGCTTCGGCTACGCCGTCGACTCGCAGATCCTCCTCGTCCAGTCCATCATCGCCACCCAGGCCCAGTACGAGTTCGCCCCCTCCTTCGCCAACGGCCTCACTATCGCCGCCTACGTCGGCATGCTGGTCGGCGCCCTCTTCTGGGGCCTGTCCGCCGACGTCGTCGGCCGCAAGTACGCCTTCAACGTCTCGCTGCTCATCAGCTCCGTCTTCTGCATCGTCGCCGGCGCCAGTCCCGACTGGGTCGTCCTCGGCCTCTTCACCTGTCTCGCCGCCTTCGGGAGCGGCGGGAACCTCGTGCTCGACACCGCCGTGTTCTTGGAGTATCTGCCCAGTCAGAATCAGTGGTTGCTGACCCTCATGGCCGCGTGGTGGGGCTTGGGCCAGTTGGTGGCCGGCTTGTTCGCCTGGGCCTTCCTGCCGAACTACTCCTGTCCCGGCGTGCCGAGCAAGACGGGCGTCGAGTGCAACTGGCACACCAACCCCGGCTGGAGGTACGTGTGGTTCGCCAACGGCGGGTTGGTCTTCGTCATGTCCATCTTGCGCATCACGGTGATCCGGTTGAAGGAGACGCCCAAGTTTGCGTTGGGCGAGGGCAAAGACCAAGAGGTGGTGGAGACGTTGCAGTTCATCGCGACCAAATATCATCGGCCGTGCAGCTTGACCATCGAGCAGTTGCGCGCGTGCGGGGAGACGGACGTCGGGCACAAAGAGCACGCGCGACGTCGGTTCTCGTTGACAGAGGTCTGGATCCACATCAAAGGTCTCTATGCCACGAGGAAGATGGCCCTCTCCACTACCCTGATCTGGTGGTCGTGGCTGCTGATCGGTCTCGCCTATCCTCTCTACAACGTCCGCCACTCCCCCCCACCCTCGTCTCGGTCCCCACTGACGTCGTCCAGGTCTTTCTCCCGGAGTACCTCGCCTCCCGCGGCGCCGCGCTGGGTGGTCTGAGCGTGTACGATCAATGGCGGAATTATGCCATCGCGAATGTGTGTTCGATCCCGTCGCCGATTCTGGCCGGGTTCATGTGTAAGAGTCGGTTCTTCTGGGGACGGAGGGGCACGATGATCATCGGGGCGTTGTTGACGATGGTGAGTTTTGATCCTCTCTTCGCTGGGGATGTGGGTGGGTTGAGCGCCGGGTGAAGACAGTGTGCCAGGGCTTCATCTGGATACCTTTTGAACCTGCACAGCCAATGTTCTGCTCCTCTCTTCGCTTGCAGCCGCTTCTCTTGCCATGATGGGGACGCAGGGTACATGTATGGACGACAAGCGACTTCTCACTGACTCGTGATGGTCGTCACAGGCTTTCTTCTTCGCCTACACCCAGGTCAAGAGTAATGCGGAGAATCTGGGCTTTACGTGTGCCATCAGCTTTTGTCTGGTGAGTCCTCCATCTCTTTGGTTTTTCGTTACTGCGATGTCATTTCCCTGCCTCCTCTACTGCCGAACCAGCCAATACTCGAGTCGGTGGCTGTACGGGTGCGTCTCTGCTCTGCCGTACACGACTCCGTCTTCACCTTCCTGGCCTTTGGTACTTGGAACGATCGGAAGCCTTCTCCCGGCACCGCGGTCCGACTCTTTCTGCACTCGTTCGAATGAGAATGGATGGGTCGAGACCGCCGAGCTGATGCTGTCTGGTGGTCACCATCACAACACTCGTCCGCCTTTACAGAGGAGGAGTCGGTGAAGCATCGAGCGTCGCATCGGGATCCGTGGATGTCTAGGTCGCGGCTTCACGCTCTGTTGTTTGTCCCGGGAGCGATGATGTTCGCGGGATCGAGAGGTGGGCTTTGTGGATGTCCGGGTGGCCGTGCGCTACATCGCCTGCGTTGCTCCGGAGCAGCGATGTCCTCTTCGAGCTTCCCTCGAGACACCCCGAGATCGACCGTGCATGTCCGGGTGGTGGCCGAGCACTTCGTTCTCCGCTACTGTGGCGATGCGGTCTTGTCCGGGCTCGTGGCGACGGGTGACTGGAGCGACGACCATGTCTGGGTGGTCGCCGAGCACCGCGTCGTCTGCTGTTCCTGCTGTAGCGTCGCTCTCGAGTTGGACCAGCATACGCCACGAGCAGGACATGGATGTCTGGTGGTAGCTGGGCACTCGTCGCCAAGCAATATCCTTCTTCAGGCTTCACGCCACGGGAATTGCATGGCGGCTGAGCGTTTCATCGTTTGCTCCTGCAGTACATTGTCCTCCCTGGAACCGAATCCATTCTTCGCAGCTCGAAGGCAACAAAGAAGTCTGGCTGCCGGTCGAGCGCTGCAATCTCGGTCGTCGTGCACGACGGCAATGCCTTTTCGAGCCCGAAGCACGGAGATCGCGAGCGGGACGACGTCTGGGTGGGCGGCCGGCGCGGCTGTGTTTGCTCTGGCTACTCTCCGTCTTGCCGGGAAACGGATGCATCTTGTGCGTCTGGAACGATGAGGATGTTTGGGTGGCGGACAGCGCTGCCTCGTTTGCTCCTGGAGCTCGGTGTCGGCCTGGAAACGCATGCGTTCTATGTGCCTTGGGGCTGATGAGGATGTCTGGGTGGCGGCCAGCGCTAGATCATCCGGTCCTTTAGAAAAGATGCCCTTTCCGAGCTGAGAACGAGAGAGCTTGGTCATGACGTCGTCACTGCAGACTGATGCGATATTCTGGTTGTCTGCGTGGCGGCTGGGCGCTACATCGCTGTCCGCAGAAGCAGGCGGTGTCCTCCCTGGACGAAAGAGCAACGCAGAAAGCCATGTCTGGGTGGTGGCCGTGCACCGTACTGCTCGCGCCTGACACAGCAGTGAGCGAAGGACTTCGTCGTGACGCAGCATTACATCGTCCGTCCATCCCATGGCAATGTCGCACACGGAGCTCAACGGCGTACGGTCAAGCGCACCACATGCCTAGCCATGTCTGGGTGGTGGCCGAACACTCCGTTGCCTAATTTTCAGGCAACAATGCTTATTCTGCTGCCGATATCTACTATTTATGTCCTGCCACCAACCGCAATATGGACGTCTAGGTGGTGACCGTCATCGCATCAATAGCATTCGCAGCTCCGATGTCCGAGCCCAACTCCGAACGCAAAACGCCCTCATAGAACGACACGAAGCTCAAGTGCGTCTCGGATATTTGAGCCGTGAGCATTTCCCTTTATTGCGCCAACTCCGACTCGGCACCTGAGGGCGAGATGGGTGTCTGAGCGGCCGTCGTCACCACACTGCTTGATGGAGTGGTTTCCTCGTTCAAGGGTCGACGACACATGTTGTAGCTTCGTCAAGCTTGACATGATCGGATGGTAGCTATCATAATGCACAAGTTCAAGCTCGGTCCGGTCATGCCCTTGACTGCATCGACAAGCCCCACGATCCCGTCTGTATGATATCCCGGTACCGTCGCATGCACGCAAGCTCCGGGCTGCCTCGGACACCCGTAGTACATCACAAGCTTGCCGCTGCACGCACATACAAGGACCTGCGAGCCATCTCCCCCGACCTGTCCGGATTTACCTGCCGCTTTTGGCGTCTGATCCACCTTCTGTCTCACGATATCGATGCCATGCTTACGGAACTCATCAAGCTGACCATTGAACTCTGACAGAACATCTACTACGGCACCCTCTACGCCTACACCCCCGAAGTCCTCCCCTCTGCCCACCGCGGCACGGGCAACGGCATCTCCATTGGCTGCAACCGGCTGATGGGTATCATGTACGACTCTCCCTCCCTTTCACCCTTCCGCACATTGGCTAACGTCGCTGAGTTCTGCAGGTCCGCGGTCATCGCCACCTACGCCAACACCGCCACCGCCGTCCCGATCTATCTCTGCGCGGCGCTGTACATCGTCATGGCCCTTACGGCCGCGGCGTTCCCGTTTGAGCCGATGGGGAAGAGGAGTTCGTGAATGAGTTCTCGTCGCGAATAAAAGATCACGGGGGGGTTTCATCGCGGAGGGGTATGATGTATGTAGGTTATGATGTGTCACGGCTGTTTGGTACGATCTGATGAATCGAGTTCTCGTGTGCTAGAGACGTGGATGATGTATACATGGCGGTGCGTTTGGCTGTCTCGGTCTATGATTGAGGATTTCGGCCTGCTTGGTGTCGATCTGACGACGGCAGGTCGTCGGTCTTACTGTAGAAGGAGGTCGACCCAAACATCTCCGATAGGCGCTCGAGCGGGACGATGGCTCACATCTAGCGACTCGGACGAAACGACGGGTGGGGAATGAAATCTCTGTGCACGTTAGCGATGACGACGCATCTGTCCACGGACTTGTGGTCCCTTGATCGGACCCATGGCTCCGGCGGTGGGAGACTGGCGACCTCCTCGCCTCTCCTCTCCTCTCCTCTCCTGTGTGGGAGGCGTGAGGCCTCGTCCCGCACGCGCTCGCTGCCTTGTCCGTCCCGTCATCCGAACGCCCTCACCATCATCTGGATCTCCCGTCATAAGCGCCTTCGAGACGAATGGCTTTTTGTTTTGAACGAGAAGATGACCGGCCGTGTGACGAATACTGACGAACTCCGCCCAACTTGTGACGGATTCCGCGCAATCGCTGGCCGCACTCGCCCTCGGGAGACGGAATTGAAGCCAACATTAGGCCTACTAGTTCTTATCACACATGCTCGAGGCAGTATTTGAAAAGGGGCTGACAATGCAGACTGGATCTCTTGCTGAAAGATAGCAAAGGCAAGAGAGACCAGCTGGAGGGGGACGGCAATTTGCCAATTGTATCAAAGCCATGCTTGAAGAATGAGGCTCGCCGCCTCTGATCCTGTTGCTTGCAAGTCCGAGTCTTGCTTGCGAGCAGTGACTTACGCGTAGCAGATAGATGGCAGGCATGCTCTGATCGTCAACATCGGATGATAGGGGAACGGACCAGAGTCGGTATGTACTACGTCTACCTCGTGTGACTAGCGACACAAAGAAAGCCAAACGAGGCTTTTGCGGGCCTGTTTCGATCGGTGCTCAGCGATAAGGTGGAGTCACGCTAAGTTCATGCTTGTGCTGATTGTATCAAGTTTGGCAGACTGATCTTGAGTCATGAAGCGATCAATCCTTAGGTAGATTACAGCTGTATATGCCTCCGGTCGATTGTCAATCTTGAATCATCAAGCAATCAACCTTCAGATGGATGATAGCCGTGCATGCCTCCGGTCGATTGTCGATCGTTCGTTCGGTACTGTCTCCTTCCTCTGTTCCTTTGTCCCGTGAATTCGTTTTCTGAACGTAAGCGCTGTTCACTCGACATACTTATCAGACCGCAGCATGTATACCCTCAGTTACGACCTCGTATACTTGGTAACTATCTCCACTCTCCAATACCTGCAGCACGAGAGAGATCGATGAAAGAACCGCCGTTCCGCTTTTGGCTCTGTCGCTCTCTCACCACACAAAACTCAACCAGACCAGACACTACACAACATCAATCAACTCTATAAACCAAACCAACCGCCACAACTACAACCAAGTCCGTCCCTCCATTCCCATTGACCAGCACCCCTTCCTAACGAACCCCACAGACTACGCTCCAGAAACACAAATACAACCCAAGAGCCTCAAGACACCCGCAGGAAATGTGCCTCAAACTCAACGAACTCTCCGCTGCATCCAGTGCGACGGTGTTGTTTGCTAGATGCTCTTGACAGGATAGAGAGTCGGAGCGGGTGGGTGTTGGCTGAGTGGGTGAGGTGTTGGATATGATAGTATTATACATGACCTGTCTGATCTGTTCCTGACCCGTCTCACGCGCTGAAGCAACGTTGTATACCGCCTAGGGATGCACGCTCGCATGGCGGCCCTTTAGGTGTTGATGATGGCCGTAACAAGCTCAGGCGCCTTATACCGGCACGACGACGAGGACGGGACGTTGCGGGAAGTGATTCAGGAGTGTCTCCTCTCCTCCTGCCTAGGATTGTGGGAGAAATCGAAATGTACAGAGGCATGCTTAGGCGTGGGCGCCTCAGTATGATGATGTTCTGCATACACAAGGAGCTTGGCCAGGCATTTGATAGATGGGATTGAATCTCACGTGCTGGCCCTATACCATGTCGGGCCTACCCACGTTCTCTCTCGACGTCGTTGGTTCATGCTACTCCTCACTCTTGACGCTCCTCGAGCTCAAATCGGTCTACTACGATACCGTGGTCGTATCCTCTACGACCACACACTCTCTCACGTTCGGCTCAGCCTCGCCAGCATCCTCCACCTTCCCGCCACCGACCGCTTTCACAACCGCCTCAAACCACTCCCGACGGACCGCTTCCTCCACTTCCCCCACCGGGTCCCTGGCAACCCACTCCCGCTCCCCCTTCCACGGCACATCCCCCTCATCGAGCGGGAAATAGGTGAAGGCCTCGTCCACCGTCTCATACTCACAGCTTCTGAAGATCTTCTCACTCTCGCGCCACCGGTCCAATCTCTCGATAGAGGCCCCCCTCGATGAGCTTGGCCGCCTCTCTGACCAGGTCTTCCAGGATCCGCCGGACCTCTCTCTCGCCCTCCCCGTCACGCCCGAGGCAGGAGATGCTGCTCAGACGGGACGCGGCCTTGCCTCTGAAGATCTTGCTGGGTTCGTCTGACTCGGCAGCGGCTGCGAGTTTGTAGCATAGCTCGGGCATGCCGCGCGCGTCCTTCCAGCGTGGATGCCCTTGAACGCCGCCGTAGTAGGCGTACTGCCCGAACAGCTGCTGCGTGATGTACTGTCCGTAGGTGGTACGTGCGATGTAATCGTCGCGCTCGAGGGCCTTGTCGGTAGCCGGACGGCCTTTGCGCTTGAAGGAAAGCATGTTGAGGAGAGTCGTGGCGATTTCTTCACTATGGGCGGGATTGACGATGTCGGCTTTGCTGAGCGAGAGTTTGTGGAGGCTATGTTCAAGCTTGCGAATCACATTCTCTCGGACGTACGTGATGTCCTCCCCGTACTTGGCGTCGTACTCGTCTTCTGTAAGGCCGAGGACCTCCGCCGCAAGGTCATGGCGAGGCTCGTAGTCGGCGATGATATGGCGTAGGGCATCAGTGTACAGCTTCCGATTTCGAAGCTTGATCGCTAGGTGCAAGGACTTTGTTGGCCAGTTCGACACAGCCTGCCACAATCCGGGATGAGCGAGGATGACATTGATGAGAGGCTGGGCGACGCGCTCGATGCAGCCGTAGTATTCGGCGTGGGCGGCGATCAGCACAATCTCGTCGGTAAGCTCGTCTAGATGGACTCGCTGTACATTTCGGTCCGCCTCTTCGAAGGCGTCGAATGTCTCGATAGAGATTGGTAGACCAGCAAGGATGAGGAACATGATCTTGAGGGCGTGTCCAGCATCTTCTGCAAAGGATGAAGGGGGCGTATTGATCCGGTAGCGTGATGTGTGCCGCCCTACTCGGCCCCAGTCATCTGCGGCAAGTCCAGACGCGGCGAAGTGCGTGACGTCGAGGCCCTCTTCGATAGGAATGTTGCCGAGCTGGCTGTAGTCAGTGTATGTCATCCCCACCTCACCTGCACACCGAGGCCTACCTTTCCATCGAGTAGATACGTGTGGTCGCCAGGCAACACCGTGATCTCATCCGCACCTCTCTCCTTGTTTGGCAAAGTCACCTCCTTATCGCCACTATAGCTTAGAGCAATAGTGAAGACCTCGACCTCCTTGCCAGTTTTCGGGTGGGTGACGATGTCGGGTTCATTCCACTCCGGCTTCAAGAGAGGAGCGAGGACAGGCAATGCCGCGCGGATAACATAGCTATGAATCAGAAGCCACTCCTCTGGACTCTTGCCAATTCTAATAACGACGTCGCCGCCCTCCACCTGGAGTTTCGGCAGAGGCGCAAGCGTAAAGCTGGGTGCCATGTTGCGCGAAAGCTGGCGTCTTCGTGGGTCGCGGCTAGGTCTGATGTGTCGATGCAAGAAGTTAAGATCGCAGCCGAAGTTGTGTATCTATATAGAAGCAGAATGTGAATGCACAGGCAATCTGCAAGAGTGCGGGTACTGCCTTAGTCATGCTTGTGAAAGTGCCGTAATGCGAGTAAGTTGTGAATCCTGAGGCTGTCAGTCGCTGCAGGCCAGCAGCATTCACTCTCGCCACCGCATGAGAGTGCATGCCACTGGCCACCAGCTCGCTATAGCCTGCAACGTGCAGGGGCAAAAGACAGGAAGTATATGATTCTTTCGGCCGACATAACTTTCTGACGTCGCGGCAGTAGAGAAAAAGGGGTACGAAACGACGTAGTAAGAGTTTCAGCGCTCACTCTTAAGGATGAGGAGTGTTTGTTATTCTGTTATTTAGTGATTGCTGCTTGACCGTCAAACATAGTGATTGCTGCTTAGCCCATCGAAGAGAGAGCAAGCATATCAACATGCTTGTCAACGGTTTGCAAGTCGATAGTACATGGCGAAATGCTGTGCTGTTTACTTCCCCGTGGTACCGTGCGATCACATTACGCGTACGAGTAGTGCGAGAAGCACGTGTAGACAGTCCTGCACATGCGTTAGAAGACGACGCGAGTGCTACTACACAACATAAGCTGAGCCTGGCAATCGAACAATCGCGGTGGCAAATCACATGGCATCGATGCGACTGATTGCTACGTATAAAGCCATGTTTGTGCTGCTCGAAGAAATGATCAGTCATTGCGTAGCCTCATAGTCATGCCAAGGAGCCAATGGTGCGAGAGCTGGCAATGTCTATCATAGGTAGTCTGGTCAAGCTCACTCGATGGGGCGTGGATCTGCTCGCTCCGCATTGATTCGCGGGCACGTGAATACGCAGCCTGCTATGCGGTGGGTGGGTGCATAGCCTGCCTCTTCAGGTATGCTCACGTCTTCCACGGCTCTGCTTGCTGACGAGAGAGGCCTGGGTCGGAACAGTCCGCACAAAGGCTGGCTCGTGACTAGTCTTCTTCTTCTCCGACTGTATCGACGTTGCCATTGATATCCCCATGAACCCTCCCGGAATGAAGCTCCCATAGGTCGATCAGGGTAGCTTCGACACTGGTAAGTCTAGTCTACTTCTGGTCAAGTTTGGCAATGGTCTCTGCCCTTCTAAGAGACTATCTTGTGTCATCATGCTAGGGTCTGCCGGCATGCTTACTGCTATGTGCTGAGGTCATGACTACCCACCAAGGTCATATAAGGACGTCTGAAGGCATCTCTGCAGGTGAACAACAGGAATATATCGTCTACTGGGCATCTGAGAAAGCTTCCAAGTACGAATGATGAACATTCAGGATGTGTGGAGTGGCAGGATGAAGTCTATGGCGGAATCGGTTCCGCTATGTGTATTGCGAAAAGTGTGCGAGGCCGGCAACACCAGTGCAAACATCATCCAAACCACCATCGACATCGTGCCACTATGGCCTCCACCAGCTTGGATGGTCGTCTGGAGTCTCGGCGATTTCCGGGGGCTCTTTTAGGCAGGCACGATACTCAGGTCACGCGCCACGGCCATCACCAATCCATCCTCCGGGCTCGTAGAATCTACTATTCCGCCAAACAGGAGCGAGTGTCACATCGCCGCACAATCATGATGGATGGACGGACGGTCCGATGCCATCACTATATGCGGCGGACTTCGGCGACGCCACCCGACTCGGCCGCTCGGCTCCCCGTTATCTGCGCCTAGGCGGAAACAGGAAGGAGACCGGACGATACCATCACGACCTGCAGACTCGCTTCCATGCCTCCACTCGACGTGGCATCGGACCTGCAGGTCGCCATAGGACGGTGGAGACGGATGGGCGACTGGCTCGGAGGACGTACAAGATGGCGGGATCACGCTTTCATCGCCCTACTACGGTTCGTGGTCATCCCCAACAATGCTCGTCTCTCTTCCTCTCCTGGTGACTCTGGCCGCCGCTCACCCATGGCGCTCCAACAACCAGGGCCGAGCAGGATGGCACCACATGCCCGGGAGAGACTGGCAGGACGTCCCAACCTCAGGCAATTCGACCTTCCGGCAGCTCATCGACCACCACAATCCTGACTTGGGCACCTTCGACCAGTTCTACTACCATGACAGCAGCAACTGGGCCGGCCCAGGCTCTCCGGTCATCATGTTCACGCCGGGAGAAATCGCCGCCGCCGGATACCAGAGCTACCTCACCAGCAACCGGACGACTGGCGTCGTGGCCGAGAAGATCGGAGCTGCCGTCATCGTCCTCGAGCACCGCTACTGGGGCACCTCCAGTCCATATGACGATCTCACCACTGAGAACATGAAGTACCTCACCCTCGACCAGGCTATCCACGACCTGACGTACTTTGCCAACCATGCCAAGCTCCCCTGGGCCACCCATGCCGGTACCAACGCGAAAGACGTGCCGTGGGTCATGATGGGTGGTTCGTACTCTGGTGCGCTCTCGGCCTGGACTGAGAGCGTCGCGCCTGGCACATACTGGGCATACCACGCCTCCAGCGCTCCCGTCCAAGCCATCTCCGACTACTGGGGCTACTTCTTGCCTGTCCAAGAAGGCATGCCGAAGAACTGCAGCAAGGATGTCTCGCTTGTCATCGACTACATGGACGGCGTCCTCATGAACGGCACGGACGAGCAAGTTCACGACCTGAAGGTCAAGTTCGGCATGCAAAACGTCACGCACAACGACGACTTCATGGCTGCGCTGGAAAATGGTCCATGGCTCTGGCAGAGCAATCAGTGAGCGGCATCATTCCCCACTCCACACATCCCCACTGACACTCCCAGATTCTACACCGGCTACTCCTCCTTCTTCCAATGGTGCGACTACATCGAGGGCATGCAAAACGCCACCAACAGCACCGTCCGCCCCAGCGCCGACGGCGTCGGTCTCTCCCGAGCCCTCGACGGCTACGCCACCTGGTGGAGAGACCTCTACCTCCCCGACTACTGCTCGTCATACGGCTACGACGTCTTCAACGGCACCTACAACACCTACTGCTTCGACACCTACGACCCGACCAGCCCGATCTTCACCGACACGAGCCTGAGCAACGAAGCAGACCGGCAGTGGCAATGGATGCTGTGCAACGAGCCCTTCGGCTACTGGCAGGACGGCGCACCGAGCGATCGTCCCACCCTCGTTTCCCGCCTCGTCGACGCCACCTACTGGACCCGTC